>CM075959.1:13236630-13332881 GCA_038048745.1 Coluber constrictor foxii
CTACGCTGAAAAAAGTCAGACATTGGGCCAGTATAAACTCTTGATGGACATTTCGACACAATGTGGTGGATATTTTGTCGAGGAGCACCACAGCCACACTGTGACTGAGCCCACTTAAACAATGAGTCCTGGCAGACACCATGTTGGGTATGGATCATGTTCAGAGTTGACCCATGCTGGCGAGGAAGGTCAAAACCTGGTACCTTTTCTGTAGGGTCATCTACATCACTGCCTGTCTGTGGGCATTTAGCAGCTGATTTGGCTTTCCGCTGTGTGTTGACGTCGAAGCTATTAGACAGCTGTTGAGCGAATGCCAGAGGGGGCTTCCTGGATTTAAGCCTGCCAATGGATAGATGAGGAAGATCAGCGTGCACACAGGAAGAAGTGGGCTTCTCATAATTTTGCCTTGCTCCTTCACTTAAGATTTCCTGCCAGAGTAGGGCTGGTGCTGCAATGTAGCTCAAGATGGGGAGCCAGCAAGTAGGAGTAGATTTTATGCAACCGCTTATGATCCTCATTCTATCATTTAGTTTAGCATCGATCTTGCTGGTGTGGCAGCTATTAAGCCAAACAGGGGACGCAGTATTCAGCTGTGGGGTAGAGCAACCCTAGACTAGGAGTCTCCAACTTGGCAACTAGAGGACTTCCACTCCCAAAATTCCCCAGCCAGCAAAGCTTCCAGAAGTTGGGACTGGAAGTTCACAAACAGTCCGTTTTCGGACTCTGGAGGGCCTCTGGAGGGGTGGGGAAGGCTACTTTCGCCCTCCCCAGACTCCTAGAAAGGCTCAGGAGGCTAGGGAGAGAGAAAAACGGGCCTTCCCCACCACCCCACAAGGCCATCCAGAAGCAGGAAACTGCCTGTTTCCCTGTTTCTGGGGAGCCCAGAAGACCCGAAAATCAGCCGGCTGATGTGGACATGCATGCCAGAGCTGAGCTCGCGTGCCCAACGATATGGCTATGCTTGCCACCTGTGGCAGGCATGCCATAGGTTTGCCATCACAGCCCTAGAGCATTTCAGACCAATGGCTGCCCAGTCTCTTCCTAAATACCTCCAGTGATGGAGCACCCACAACTTCTGGAGGCAAGCCTTTTCTGCTGGTTAATCGTTCTAGGTTGCTTCTCTCCTTGATTAGTTTCCATCTGTTGCTTCTTGTCCTGCCTTCAGGGGCTTTGGGGAATAGGTTGACCTCCCCTCTTCTTTGGGGCAGAGCCCCTCAGTCTTTTTCTTCTCTAGACTAGCTAAACCCAGTCTGAAAAATCAAGATGAAATCAAAGCTCCCACACACACACCCGGCTGGCTGGCTGACCTGTGCAAAAGTGCAAAGTTAGAGGAGACCACATTTTGATGCCACCATCAAGAGGAATATTTACCATCCAGCCACCCAGGGGCACAATGGCTCAGTGGTTAAAGACACTGAGCTTCTTGGGGTTCGAGACCCAAGCGCCGCACGATGGGGTGAACTCCCATTCATAGCCTCAGCTCCGGCCCACTTAGCAGTTTGAAAGTCTGTAAATGCAAGTAGATAAATAGGTACCACTTCAGCTGGAAGGTAACAGCATTCCCTGCGCCTTTGGCATACAGATAGTCCTTAACTTACGACCACACAACTGAGCCCAAAATGTCTCTTGCTAAGCGAGACATTTGTGAAGTGAGCTTTGGCCCATCTTACGACCTTCCTTGCAGCAGTTCTTAAGTGAATCGCTGCAGCTGTTAAGTTACTGTGTTTCCCAGAAAAAAAAGACCCTGTCTTATATTTTTTTGAACCCTGAAATAAGCGCTCGGCCTTATTGCCATGCGCTCAAAAGCCCGATTGGGCTTATTATTAGGGGATGTCTTACTTTGGGGGAAACAGGGTAGTAATGTGGTTGTTAAGTGAATCTTTTAACTTTTGTGTAGCTTGCTTTTTATCTCTGGCTGTTCACCGCCCTGAGTCCGTAAAGAGAAGGGCGGTATACAAATCTAATATCAAAATCAAAATCAAAATCTGTCTTTCCCCTTGATTTGGCTGGTCAGAGGTTCTCCAAGGGGAAATCACATGACATTGCAACCGTCATAAATACGAATCAGTTTTCAGTTTTGACCACATGACCAGGGAGGTGCAGTAACTTTTTTTGCAAGAATGAAAACCATCCTAAGTCACTTTATTCAGCGGTGTCTGTACCTTTGTATGGTCACTAAGTGAAGTGTTTTAAGTGTTATAAGTCAAGGACTGCCTGTATTGCCATAATGGCCATATCACCACAAAAAGAGTCCCTTGGGAGTTGGGCAGCGTAGAAATATGATTAATTAAATTAAAATGTTTTCGGATAATGTTGCTCCTTTGGCTAGCAAACAGAGATGAGCAACAAAATCCCTACAGTGAGATACGACTGGACAAGTCAAACCTTTAGCTCAGCACCCACTCATGCCTGACACACAAACACACAAACACACACACAGATACTAACAATCGCCGGTTAACATTTATTCTACTTTCTTCCTGCATCTCAGATTTTTTACGATGATGGATCTCTTGACGGCAGCGGCTTTTCCAGAGAATGAGAGCAGGCTGGTAATTAAAATCTGCCAAGGGAGAAATAAATCAAACAGGTATTTAAGAAAAGAAAAGGAAGGAGAACACCTCAAGGAAGGTAGACACGGCGAGAGAGGGGAGGGGTGTTGAGCACCGCGGTGTGTAAAACACAAAGTTGTTGGTTTCCCGGCTGATGGATGGCGGATGGGCAGCCAAAGGTGGACAGGTTGTTGTTTTTTTTTAAAAATGCTTAAAATGGATGGTTTTTAACTAGTGTTGGCTTTCTCATGTCGTTCTGGTGTATTCTTTTCACTTGCCAAATGCAAAGGTACCCCAAAAAAAGCATTTAAATGAGAGCAATGGAGGTTGATTTGATCCAAAAGGGAAAGTACTGGAAATGCATTCTTGGCTACAAAGGAGAAGGGGGCTCAAGCTATTCTCCAAAGCGCCTGAAGGCAGGAGAAGAAGGAACGGATGGAAACTAACCAAGGAGAGAAGCAACCTGGAACTAAAGGAGAAACTTCCTGAGGACAATTAACCAGGGGAACAGCTGGCCACCAGAAGTTGTAAATGCTTCAACACTGGAGGCTTTTAAAAAGAGACTGGACAACCGTTTGTCCAGAGGGAATGAGGATGCCTGCTTTCAGCAAGGGGTTGGACTATAAAACCTCCAAGGGAGTAGTGGGTTTCAAATCCCGGTGCTACCGGTTTGCTATCGGTAGCGCACAGGTGCACGCCCTCACTTTGCAACCACACGGTGCTTATGCACATATGCAGAAGCTTCTGCGCATGCACAAAGCATTTTTGATGACATCTGGGCAGGAGGGCGGGAGCTCCCACCGCCGCCGCTACCAATTCGCCTGAACCGGGGTGAACCAGGAGCAACCCACCACGGCTCCAAGATCCCTTTCAACTCTTCGGTTACTTTGTCATTTTGTCATTCTGTTACTTTGTCATTCTGTTATTCCATTATTGGCTTGCCCTGTCACTGTTGGCGGAAGCATCATTTTCTGTCAGTTGTTTACAAGGGCAAACCACTTGTATATAAACAGAGAGCAACCCCCCCCCTCCTTCTAGTACTGATGATATAACCTAGTTGGGTCATGAAAGGTCTTCAGAAAAACAACCAAGCCCAGAGAGCATTGAGGACCCCTCCTCCTCCTCCTCCTCTTCTCTCTTCCTCTTCCTCCCCTTCTCTTCCTCCTCCTCTTCCTCCCCCTTCTCCTCCTTCTCCTCCTCTTCCTCCTGCTCCTGCTCCTCCTCCTCCTCCTCCTCCTCTTCCTCCTGCTCCTGCTCCTCCTCCTCCTCCTCCTCCTCTTCCTCCTGCTCCTGCTCCTCCTCTTCCTCCTCCTCCTCCTCTTCCTCCCCCTTCTCCTCCTTCTCCTCCTCTTCCTCCTCCTCCTCCTGCTCCTGCTCCTGCTCCTGCTACTCCTTCTCCTCCTCTTCCTCCTCTTCCTCCCCCTTCTCCTTCTTCTCCTCCTCTTCCTCCTGCTCCTGCTCCTCCTCTTCCTCCTCCTCCTCCTCTTCCTCCCCTTCTCCTCCTTCTCCTCCTCTTCCTCCTGCTCCTGCTCCTCCTCCTCCTCTTCCTCCTTCTCCTCCTGCTCCTGCTCCTCCTTCTCCTCCTCTTCCTCCCCTTCTCTTCCTCCCCCTTCTCCTCCTTCTCCTCCTGCTCCTCTTCCTCCCCCTTCTCCTCCTTCTCCTCCTCTTCCTCCTGCTCCTCCTCCTCTTCCTCCCCCTTCTCCTCCTTCTCCTCCTCTTCCTCCTGCTCCTGCTCCTCCTCCTCCTCCTCTTCCTCTTCCTCCTCTTCCTCCTCCTCTTCCTCCTCCTCCTCCTCTTCCTCCATCCTTCTCTTCTTCCTCCTTCTCCTCCTCCTCTTCCTCCTCTTCCTCCTCCTCCTCCTCTTTGTAAACCCCACTTCCTTCTAGCACTGATGATGTAACCTATTCGGGACATGAAAAGTCTTCAGGAAAACAACTAAGTCCAGAGAGCACCAAGGACCCCACATTCTCCTCCTCCTCTTCTTCTCTCCCCCCCCCTCCCCACTCCCTTCTAGCACTGATGAAGTTATCTAGTTGGGTCATAAAATGTCCGCACGAAAACCACCAAGCTCCGAGAGGCACCAAGGACCACAGACAGTCCACCCCTGCGCTGCAAATATCCTCCATCAGTAAATACGTATATTTATATCGCAAGTAACACCAGAAGAGCCATAAACCAACAAGAATAACTTCTCAAACAGCCTCTTCTATTAGACTCCGTTGCTGTTGTTATTCACTTCTAAATGCCGGGTTGCATATCTTTCTTCTATTATTTGTGTTAATCAATTAATGTTGTATTCCACTCCCCTGCAGAGACAATTTAGCCATCAGCATCATTTTAGACCAAAATAGAAAAAACTGAGAAACTGGGGAAACTGTGTCTTAATTTATCGAAAGGGCCTTGCCAGCCATGGCTTGAACCTCCCCTTAAAGCTGCCACAACTTCACTTAATTGGGTCTTGAATAACCTCCTGACTTTTTCCCTGGCTTTATTAGCCACATTAATTTATTTCTAAACAGGTTTCCTCCTTCCTCTTCTCCCAATATCGTTCAAGCCGCGGATCCTTCCTCCTGTGCCATTTCCTCTTTTGAAAACCTAATTTATTTCTCTCTCTCTTTTTTTTTAATTTGTACCATTTCAACGGAGCGAAATAGCACAGAGGAAAATTAATTTTTAAATTAATGCGGGGCCCGTTATCTTCTTGTTGGTTAAAAAATAATAATAATATTTTTTTAAAAAAACCTCTCCATGCTCAACATCGGGCAGCATGGTTTGCAGCCGGAAAGGTCGCAGGTGGGGGAAAAAAATAGTTTTTTTAGCCATTGGGTTTAATTCTCCTGCTGCTTTGAAAAAAAGTTCTCCGTATTTCTCTTATCCACACATCCCTTTTCCAGGATTGGAACTATCGGTAGCAGAATCTGAAGGGAAGAGTCAAAAAACTCAAGATGGCAGTTTTTCTGAGCCAGCTGCCCAAACAGGCCAAACCCTCTGAAGTGAACTCAAAGATTCCTTTTTTAGGAGTGCCAGCAGCCCCAACAAAAAGTTTCTCTCTCACTGCAGGCTAACAAGTCGGTCCGGCAAGGGAGAAGAATAGTTGTCTGCCACATCTATTCATCTCTGCCCCCTGACTTTTATCCCCAGAGCTAGGGAGGGGCTTCACTTGCAGCAGTGGCTCTTCTGTCCCAAGGACCAGCCCATAGATTTCCACTGCTCTCCTCTCCTCTGCCTTCTGCACATCCCCACGTCAGGCACCGAGCCCAGCCGTTCCTCTTCTTCCTCATCAGCCACCTCCAGACCTGGGGGCTATTGACTCTCCATCTGAGGGCTGACGGACAGTCCAGGCTCATCTCTCTCTCTTTCTGACAGCTCCATTCCCTCTTCCCCCTCTCAGTGCTGTCCCTGATTCCCATGCCTCCTCCTCCTCCTCTTCTGATTCAGCTGCTGGAGGAGCCACATCCACACGATCAAGATTCTAGACTAATTCCCTGTTTGACTCCTTCCCCCAGCTCAACCAGTCTCTGCCTGACAATAAATACCTGTAGCTCGTGGCAGGGAACATACTTTTCTTTGTCCTTCTATTTCAAGCCCAGATAAGTTTGGCCAGGTACTTCAGAAAGCAAATGGCTCAGCACCGGCTTTTAAGATTTGATCCATAGATCATGAGCAGCTTTACTGCCAGAGAGCAGCTCTCTGCGTTCTGAAAGGCACAACACAACAGGATTATTTATAACACGGCTAGGTATTTGTAACAATACATGTCACATCAGCTTGTCTTAAAATTATTTCAATTACTGTAAGAAGCTGATTGGGAGGTGGGGGGGGGTTCGAAGAGCTGTGTAATGGACGAGATTATTTTGTTTAATTTGCTGTTTTGAACAAGCTCTAAATCAGTCATGAGGACTATCCTCATCTGGCTGCAAAATTTTTGGCAGGCTTCACCAACCTTCCACCTGGGCGGTGTGTCCAATTAAACAAAACCTGATAGAAGAGAACGTTCGTGGCTCAGGGTTCAACTTTGGGGTCCTTGGTGCTCTCTGGACTTGGATATTTTCTTGCAGATATTTCCTGACCCAACTAGGTAGCATCATCAGTGCTAGAAGGGAGTGGAGTGTGCAGAAAGCAGGAGGAGGAGGGGGGGAGGCAGCTGGGAGGGAGAGGAAGAGGACTGTAGGGGTCCTTGGTGCTCTCTGAACTTGCTTGCTTTCTTGTGAATGTTTCATGACCCAGCTAGGCTACATCATCAGTGCTGGGAGGGAGAGGGATTTGTGGAGAGGAAGAGGAGGAGGAGAAAGAGGACGATGAAGAAGAGAAGGGTGGCAAGACGGTGGGATTCTTGGTGCTTTCTGAGCTTGGAGGTTTTCTTGCAGATGTTTCATTATCCAAGTAGAGGAGGAGGAGGAGGAGGAGGAGGAGGAGGAGGAGGAGGAGGAGGAGGAGGACTATGGTGTCCTGGGTGTTTTCTGAACTTGGTTGTTTGCTTGCTTGCAGATGTTTATTACCCAACTGGGTTATATCTACAGTGTGAGAGAGTTTTGGCTTTATTATTTATACACAGTATATACACAGTAGCTTCCATGTACGCACACACACACACAAACACATATGCACACTCGCACACATATACATAATATGCATCCCACCAAAGTTAGATGAATTTTGAGGGACACCGTGAGGATGCCGCAACAATAAGCCCCATGCTAAATTGCTGCACTTTCTGCCTCATCCCCGTTTAAAATCCGCTTTCTGCTCTTGGCGTGTGGATTATGTGAAGAACTGAAAAGCTAAACATTTTGGCTTCCTCCTCCTGCGATAAGCTACGCCTGGCATTATCTGCTGGAAAGAGAGCCCAACGTGGCATCCCTGGTGCTTCCATCAAATGCCACCTCCCTTCAGCCAGCTGACAAATCCGGCAGACGCGGATTCTTCTCCCCTAAGTGTATTGCAACCTTTTCCGTCAAGACTGCAGATTTATGGCACCTAAACCTCGAGTAGGTCAGGGCCTGTTTTGTTTTTTTGTTTTTTCTTTAATCCAAGTCCTGAATGTGGCATCCTGGGTATTGCATTCAATAATATCAATTGCCCAGCGGGACTTACAAATGATGTTTCATTGGGCAGAGTAAGTTCTACCAATCGCCCGAGCTCTTTATCCTTCAAAGATAAATGCAGGAATTTATCGCAGGAAGCGATCTGCAAACGGCTGATTGATGGTTGAAGCCATTCCTTCCTGCAATCTGCTTAGATTAGGTGGCTGGTGGGACCCTACAATCAGACGTTCCCCATTTCCTTCACAGCCAGACGTTCCGAGCCAGCCAGAGGTTTTATTTATTCATTATTTATTTATGTAGCAAAGAAATGGATATGGACGCCCGTGAACCAAAGGAAACACTGGGTGGTACGTAATTGTGCTTTTCTCTGGAGGCCCAACGAGGCAGGAGAGGCTGAAGCCTACCAAGAAGAGGCTGCCTCGCAATCAACCTCTCCCGATCGTTCCTTTATTGTTGTTCTCTGTTCTACATGGATGGAATATCATATTTAGTATACTGAGCAACGCATTGGAAGAAGGGCTGGCACCAAGAGAGGAGAATATTCGTAGCTCAAGGTTGAACGGGGGCTTGGTGGTTTTCTTGCAGGGGTTTCATCACCCCACTAAGTCAGTGCTGGAAAGGAGGAGCTTGGCTCTCTTTTTATATGCTAGTGACTTGGCCACTCAGGGATGACGGGAGCATTCTCGGTGGTTCCTTGATTAGACTGTTATCTGCTGAATGGTTGTTGGTCTGAGTCCATAATTCCTCCAATGGGATATTGTGTTCCGACTTCTAACACCGATGTTGGTCTTGGATGGATGGATGGATGGATGGATGGATGGAAGGAAGGAAGGAAGGAAGGAAGGAAGGAAGGAAGGAAGGAAGGAAGGAAGGAAGGAAGGAAGGAAGGAAGGAAGGAAGGAAGGATGGATGGAAGGAAGGAAGGAAGGAAGGAAGGAAGGATGGAAGGAAGGAAGGAAGGATGGATGGATGGATGGATGGATGGATGGATGGATGGATGGAAGGATGGAAGGATGGATGGATGGAACGAAGGATGGATGGAAGGATGGATGGATGGATGGAAGGAAGGAAGGAATGATGGATGGATGGAGGGAGGGAGGGAAGGAAGGATGGATGGATGGAAGGAAGGAAGGAAGGAAGGAAGGAAGGAAGGAAGGAAGGAAGGAAGGAAGGAAGGAAGGAAGGAAGGAACAAAGGATGGATGGAAAGATGGATGGATGGATGGATGGATGGATGGATGGAAGGATGGATGGATGGATGGAAGGAAGGATGGATGGATGGATGGAAGGAAGGAAGGAAGGATGGATGGATGGATGGATGGATGGATGGAAGGAAGGATGGATGGATGGATGGATGGATGGATGGAAGGAAGGAAGGAAGGATGGATGGAATGAAGGATGGATGGAAGGATGGATGGATGGATGGATGGATGGATGGAAGGAAGGAAGGAAGGAAGGAAGGAAGGAAGGAATGATGGATGGATGGATGGATGGATGGATGGATGGATGGATGGATGGAAGGATGGATGGAAGGAAGGAAGGAAGGAACAAAGGATGGATGGAAGGATGGATGGAAGGATGGATGGATGGATGGATGGAAGGAAGGAAGGAAGGAATGATGGATGGATGGATGGATGGATGGAAGGAAGGAAGGAAGGATGGAAGGATGGATGGAAGGAAGGATGGATGGAAGGATGGAAGGAAGGAAGGAACAAAGGATGGATGGAAGGATGGAAGGAAGGATGGATGGATGGATGGATGGAAGGAAGGAACAAAGGATGGATGGAAGGATGGAAGGAAGGATGGATGGATGGATGGATGGATGGAAGGAAGGATGGATGGATAGATAGATGAGAGAGAGAGATGGAGATGAATAGAGAGAGAGAGAGAGAGAGAGAGAGGGAGGGAGGGAGAGATCTTACAGTCTCCTGGTTTCTAGCCTGGTGCTTTAACCACTAGACCCAGCTGACTCTCATTAAAATTCTCATGATCCAGAACACAAAAATATTGTCTAGGCATCACAGCGACACAAGAGGTGGCTTGCTAGCCTACGAAAAAAAATTTTGCATCTGCCTTGTGGTATGAAGCGAATAAAGCTTGGTGGTGCACAGCATACTTTCTGGAAGCATTAATTCAACTTTCTTCTACAAGGGATTCCATTGTTAGGAAATGTTTTTAGTTTTAATGCTAAAGAGGTATTCACTTAACAACCGTGACAAGAAAAGTCGCAAACCGGGACCAAACTCACTTAACAAATTTCTCACTCGAACAACATAAATTTTGGGCTCAATTGTGGTTGTAAGTCGAGCACTGCCTGCACCACACATGTTCATTAAAATGAAGTCTGATGACAGAAGGGGCGTAAATTTTAAGATGTGAATAAGGAAAAAGTTGTTTGGAGTTCACGAAGGGACAAACCAATTAGCACTAACAAACTTTCTTTTATCAGGAGATCTTCTCGAGGCTTCCCATCCTATCAATTGTCTTTTCGGTTTAGGAATGTCAGAAGCCATCAATCCATCCACTCTCCAAAACCTCATTTAGAAGAGAGAGAAAAACAAGTCGGATTAAAATACAAAACAACCATGTTACTTAGCAAGTATAACAATACTACGAAGCCCATGTTATGCGTACAAATAGCCTCCACGTATGACCACAATGGAGCCGAAACTTTCTCTTGCTAAGCGAGACAGTTGTTAAGTGAGTTTTGCCTCATTTTGCGGCCTTTCTTGCCACAGTTGTTAAGTGAATCACTGCCGTCGTTAAATTAATCACACGGTTGTTAAGTGAATCTATTTTCCCTCCATGTCAGAAGGTCCCAAGAGGAGATCACATGACCTCAAGTCACTGCAACCATCACAAGTACATGTCAGTTGCCAAGCCTCTGAATTTTGATCACGTGACCGGGGGGGGGAATGCTGTAATGGTCGTAAGTGTGAAAAACAGTCATAAGTCCCTTTTTTCAGTGCCGTTGAAACTTCAAACGGTCCCTAAACGAACTGCGGTAAGTCAAGGATCACCTGTACTACAAAGTCCATCTTCTGTGGCCCTCAGTACCAAAACTTGCCTTTGGAGGTTGTGGCAGCTTCATCACTGGAGGCTTTTACGAAGAGATTGGACTACCATTTTTCAGAAATGATGTAGGGGGTTGGACTAGATGACCTACAAGGTCCCTTCCGTTAATCTGCTAAATCTGTTAAGTCTGTTAAAACAAGCGCAGGAATTTTAAAGGGTTACAATCGTACCATTGCAGCTGCTATTCTTTTGAAAGGTGAGCCCTGTTCAGACTGATTATGCTTCCAGCCTACACGTGGCACACCTTTATACATCTGTGACAATTTATCAGGCGTTAAATACCAACGATACATCATCTTGTAAAAATTCTCCTTCAAGTTATAAATCAATGTTACTTTCAGCCTAGGCCCCCGATGTCAGAAAGCTAAGAAATATTAGGATCGGGGATGTAACTTTAATTCTGAGCATTCTAGAAATAAACGTATAATTAAAAGCAGAGATTTTTCTTTTAGGTTTGATGGATCAACTGTTTGCAACAAAAAACACGGGGCTTTGTTTTTTTATATATATATGTCAGGGTTTCTCTCAGCCTTGGCTACTTCAAGATCTGTGGACTTCAATTCCCAGAATTCCCCAGCCTGCACAGCAGGAATTCTGGGAATTGAACACACAAAGATCTTCAAATAGCCCACACTATTATATAGGCTAACGGCATCAAGGGTTTTTTTTGAACGCACAGAGATGGAAGGAAGGAATAAATTCTCCCAAGAGGAGGATGGATGGAGAAGTTCATGGAGTTGGCTGAGATGGTAAAATTGACAGGATTGATTAAAGACAAGACTTTATCCCTAAAATAGAGCAGAACAGAATAGAATTTAAAAAATAGAATAAAAATATGGAATAGAATGGAATAGAGTAGAGTAGAGTAGAATAGAATAGAGTAAGAGTAAGAGTAGAGTAGAGTAGAATAGAATAGAGAAGAGTAGAGTAGGGTAGGGTAGGGTAGGGTAGAGTAGAGTAGAGTAGAGTAGAGTAGAGTAGAGTAGAGTAGAGATATGGAATTAGAATAGAATAGGAGTAGAGTAGAGTAGAATAGCATAGAAATATGGAATAGAGTAGAGTAGACTAGAGTAGAAATATGGGAATAGAATAGAATAGAATAGAATAGAATAGAATAGAATAGAATAGAATAGAATAGAATAGAATAGAATAGAATAGAATAGAATAGAATAGAATAGAATAGAATAGAATAGAATAGAATAGAAATATGAGATAGGACAGGACAGGACAGGATACGGTACCGTACCGTACAGTACAGTACAATACAAACTTCCAGTGTTGGAACATCCACAACTTCTGGTGGCAAGTTGTTCCACTGATTAATTGTTCTAACTGTCAGGAAAGTTCCCTGAGGATGGGCTCCAGGATGAGTCCGAAAGCTTAGAAGACAAAACCTCCGGTCTCGGTGCCTGACCCAAATTGGAAACCCCCCCCCCCCAAAAGGTCCCTTCAAGGATTCTGTGGTTCTGTAATGAAGAGCACAGATGGTAAAGCTTGCTGGCTGGGGAATTCTGGGAGCTGAACTCCCCATTTCTTAAAGCTGTCAAGGCTGAGACACACCAGGGTGCCCAATCTCCTTCAGAAAAAACTCACATTTTCTTATCTTTTCCTGCTGCAGAGACGACCTCTTCCTGACAACGAGGAAGGTGCTTTTGCAGCCCTCTGGTGCCCTAGCAAACCAGGGTCAGGGGAAAAAAATAACCCCTCTTTAATTAAATAATCCAGAAATGGACCCAGGCTCTCACATGCTGAGCAAGGACGACCCTGGTTGCAAAACTGAAATGAGATGGCAAAGGATGCCTTCGCTAAGTACATTTTATTTTTATTTTATTTTTTTAAGAAAAAAAAGGGAACAATGGCAGAGTTACCTGGATGCATTCATCAGCCTCTGCCTGCACCAAAGCTCATCCCTGGGTTTTATTTCCTGTAATAAGGCCTATTACAGTGTGGGAGGTGGGGGGGGGGGACAGCTTTTCCGTCCTGAATGCCATTAACCTAATGGGAAAGGCTAATAGATGTTTACCGGCCCTTTTTTTGTATCCCAGCCATCGCCATCGCCTTCCCAAGAGCGGCCTCAACAGGCGTCATTATTCTGATTAACATTTAGACAGTCCAAATGCCAACGGCACCCCAGGTGCGGGCTTAGAGCTTCCTTTTCTCTTACCTCCGTGTCTGTTCTACCTGGGAGACAGGTGGGGGCCAGGGGCTTTAAATTGGTTCAAATTGGCATGGGGGAGTTGGTCAGAAAGAGAGGAGGACAGCCCCCTCCCTTCTCTCACCTTCCTCAATGTCAGGAAGGGAGCAAAAGCGGGGAGTTCATCTACAGTGGAGAATGGCGAAAGAAACGGTAAGTTTTCTGCAGGAGAGAAGAGAAGAGAAGAGAAGAGGAGAGGAGAGGAGAGGAGAGAAGAGAAGAGAAGAGAAGAGAAGAGAAGAGAAGAGAAGAGAAGAGAAGAGAAGAGAAGAGAAGAGAAGAGATAAAAGGAAAGGAAAGGAAAGGAAAGGAATGGAATGGAATAGAATAGAATAGAATAGAATAGAATAGAATAGAATAGAATAGAATAGAATAGAATAGAATAGAATAGAATAGAATAGAATAGAATAGAATAGAATAGAATAGAATAGAATAGAATAGAATGGGAGTAGAGCAGAGCAGAATAGAACAGAATAACACAACACAACACAACAATAATAGGGACCTTGGAGGTCTTCTAGTCCAAACCCCTCATCAAGCAGGAAACCTTATTCCATTTCAGACAAGTGGGTGTCCAGTCTTTTCTAAGAAACCTCCAGCGTTGGAGCAATCAGAACTTCTGGTGGCAAGCTGTTCCACTGGTTAATTGTTCTCACCATCAGGAAATTTCTCCTTAATTGCTTCTCTTCTTGATTAGTTTCCATTCATTGCTTCATCTCCTTGCTTTGGACAATAGATTGTCCCCATCCTCTTTATGGCAGCCCCTTAAACATTAGAAGACTGTTATCATTGTCTCCCCTGGTCCTCCTTTTCACTAGATTAGCCAAACCCAATTCCTGCAATCATTCTTCATACGTTTTGTGCAAAATTGTGCCCACTAAGGTGTCTCGATCTTTGCAGTTTTAAGATGTGTGGACGTCAACTCCCAGAATTCCCCAGTTGGCATTAAGGGAATAATGGCCAAATGCCATCTTTTGAGATTGGCTGCAGAGGTAGCTGTTGCGTATTTGTTGTACAAATCAATCCTCACTCATTTTCCCTCCTTGGCAATACCCTCTTCCTGTCCTTTTTGCAACTGGGGACTCGCTCCTATATTCTGTCTGAGCTCTTGAGTCAGACAATTCCTCTTCCCTTTTTTGCTTAATTTCTCAAGTCACACACACACACACACACACACACACACACACACACACACATTCAATTAATGCATACATTTTCTCTGGTGTTCCCATTCTTTCAATTAATAAAGTGGACAAAAGCTCTTAGCCTCAGATCTTTCTTCCACAAATATTCCTTTTTCACAGCTAATCACAGATCATCCGCTAGCTTTCTGCACTCATTTGCACACCTTGAATTGCCTCCATTTCCCCTCCTCAAATAAAGAATTGACGAAGACTCAAGAATGCATTTCCTTGCTCTGTTTTTTCACCATTCAGTACCCCTTGCCTTCCTTCGCTCTTTTTCATCAGGTCTTTGGTGCATCTAATGGAGGTAATGGGCTAATGGTCGGATCCCTGCTCTCTGCGGCGTCATTCAATCTGTCTCACATCTGCTGCAAATCATTCAGTTTCCCAATGAATCATGTGGCATCATTTCATCAAATGTATGCAGGGTTTTTGGTAGGGTCATTTCTGAGCTTGGTTATTTTTCTGCAAATGTTTCATGACCCAACTAGGTAACATCATCAGTGCCGGAAGGAAGGGGAGTTTGGGAGGAGGGGGGAGGGGGAGGAGGAGAAGCCTTCTGTTGGAATTCATTGTTGGAATGTATTTCTATGCAGCAACTATTCAGCCAACAGATGGCAGTGTTTACAAGTTAGGATCTATGAGATATACTCTATGATCTTTTGTTCTGAGTAGAGTTTCCTGTTTCCTGTTACAGTTAAATAGATGAGCAGTAAAGCACATGGTGATTGTATTTCTTGTTTGGTCCGTGTGGTGCTGTATGTAACAGACTTACTTATATCTCTGGACAGCTCCTCAAGAGGTTCTATCCAATTATGAAGATGTTTTCCTTGAGAGTTTTATCTTTTTAATTGCTCTGTTTAAAAAGATTGTACTTGGCAAGATTGGAAATGCTGGACCAAGTGGGATGGGCTGACCCATGCCATCAAGGCAAAATCTGGGCATGATGGGCAAGAAAAACCCAAGAATGCACAGGTAATGGATAGTTGGTACCTGGCTCAACAACAGTGACTGTGAGAGGGATCTTGGAGTCCTAGTGGACAACCATTTAAATATGAGCCAGCCATGTGCAAGAGCCACAACAACAGCCAACACAATTCTAGGCTGAATCAACAAAAGGACTCAAGATCATTTGAAGTGCTAATACTTCCAGTGCTAATAGATCCAGGAAACTACAAACCTAGCAGCCTGACCTCAATACCAGGGAAGATTCTGGAAAAGACAATCAAACAACGAATCACCGAACACCTAGAAGCAAACCAAGTAATAACCAAAAGCCAACATGGGTTTGTCAAAAACAGATCATGCCAGACTAATCTTATTGCATTCTTTGACAAAGTGACAAAATTAGTGGGCCAGAGGAATGCTGTCGATATAATTTACTTGGACTTCAGTAAAGCATTTGATAAAGTAGACCATAACCTACTACTAGATAAAGTAGAAAAATGTGGGTTACACAGCATCACCACCAGATGGATTCGTAACTGGCTGACCAACCGCACTCAACGCGTAGTCCTCAATAGAAGAGCATCTCCATGGAGGGAAGTATGCAGTGGAGTACCCCAAGGCTCAGTTTTAGGCCCAGTGCTCTTCAACATCTTCATCAATGACTTGGACGAGGGGATAAATGGGGAACTCATCAAATTTGCAGATGACACCAAGCTGGCAGGAATAGCCAACACTCCAGAAGATGATAGGCTGAAGATACAGAAGGATCTTGACAGGCTTGAACATTGGGTGCTATCTAACAAAATGAAATTCAACAGTGAAAAAAGGAAGGTTCTACATTTAGGCAAGAAAAACAAAATGCACAGGTACCATATATGTGGTACCTCACTCAATAGTAGTAACTGGGAGAGGGATCTTGGAGTCCTAGTGGACAACCATTTAAATAGGAGCCAGCCATGTGCAGCAGCTGCCAAAAAAGCCAACACAGTTCTGGGCTGCATCAACAGAGGGATAGAATCAAGATCATGTGAAGTGTTAATACCAATTTATAAGGCCTTGGTAAGGCCACACTGAAACACTGCATTCAGTTTTGGTCACCACGATGTAAAATAGATGTGGAAACTCTAGAAAGAGTGCAGAGAAGAGCAACAAAGAGGATTAGGGGACTGGAGGATAAAACATATGAAGAACGGTTGCAGGAACTGGGTATGAATGGTTTCATGAAAAGAAGGACCAGGAGTAATATGATAACAGTGTACCAATATTTGAGGGGCTGCCCCAAAGAAGAGGGAGTCAAGCTATTCTCCAAAGCCCCTGAGGGCAGGAGAAGAAGCAATGGATTGAAACTCATCAAGGAGAGAAGCAACCTGGAATTAAGGAGAAGCTTCCTGACAGTGAGAACAATTAATCAGTGGAACAGCTTGCCACCAGAAGTTGTGGGTGCTCCATCACTGGAAGTTTTTAAGAAGATGTTGGATAACCATTTGTCTGAAGCAGTGTAGGGTTTGCTGCCTGGGCAGGGGGTTGGACCAGAAGACCTCCAAGGTCCCTTCCAACTCTGTTATTCTATTCTACTTCTTTATAAGGCCTTGGTAAGGCCACACTTGGAATACTGCATCCAGTTCTGATCACCACAATATAAAAAAGTTGTGGAAACTCTAGAAAGAGTGCAGAGAGAGAAACAAAGAAGATTAGGGGACTGGAGACTAAAACATGAAGAACGGTTGCAGGATTTGGTGATGTCTAGTTTAATGAAAAGAAGGACTAGCAGTGATATGATTGTGGTGTTCCGATATCTCAGGGATTGCCCTCCAAAAGAGGGGGTCAGCCTATTCTCCAAAGCCCCTGAAGGCAGGACAAGAAGCAACAGATGGAAACTCATCAAGGAGAGAAGTAATTTAGAGCTAAGGAGAAATTTCCTGACAGTGAGAACAATTAATCGGTGGAACTGCTTGCCACCAGAAGTTGGGGGTGCTTCATCACTGGAGGTTTTTAAAAAGAGCCTGGACAGCCACTTGTCTGGAATGGTAGAGGGCAGGGATGGCAAACCTTTTAGGCACCGAGTGCCCAAAGTGTGCACGCATGCCCAAACTGCAAAGTGCGGGCATATGCGTATATGCATCCCTCGCATGTGCACGCATCCCGTGCATGCGGCCCTGCACCCCATCCATGCACAGAGGAGACCCGAAACAGAGCGGCGCACATGCCTACAGAGACGGCTCTGCATGCCACCTCTGGCATGCACGCCATTGGTTTGCCACCACTGGTATAGGGTGGCTCTTGCTTGAGTAGGTTGGACTAGATGACCTCCAAAGTCCCTTCCAACTCTGTGATTCTATTATTCCTCTTGCAGCATTCATACCCACCTCGCACCATTGCAAAAACAGGGCGCGCTCAATGCCCAGCGTGTTTAAATCCTCGATGGGCAGATGAATCCTTTTAATGGGCTTGCAAAGTGATTACTACGAAGATCTCCCATCCCCATCCTGGACGGCTTCTCTGCATTCCAGAGCAGAGCCCTGAGGGGAAATTGCATCCTCTGGCAATGTTGGCCTTGGAAGCAGCTTATCTTAATGCATTTTTAAAAAATTGCATTATGGCAATATCTCACCAGGATTTGAAAGCTTCCTTCTGCTTGTCTTTTTTCCTTCTGCTTATTTTTTTTCTTTCTTTCTTTCTTTCTTTCTTCAGCTTTTTCTCTCTCCTTTTCTTTGTTTCTCTCCAGTGTCTTCTCAGGCAAACCTTACACTGGTATTAAAGGCAGGGGGAGCCTTTCAACCCAGGGGGCAGGGGTGGGAGGGGGCAGAGAAGTCGACTGAGCCCAGATTTATTAAGGGATGAGGTCCTCTTCAAATCATGAAAAAAAGGCAGGAGGGGGCAGCATCCACTGAAAGGATCTTGTTTTTCAAGATCTCCATTAGATGAAATTCAATTAGAAAAGGAGGGGATGTCTGTAGCATTGATTGATTGATTGATTGATTGAGTTATTTATTGACAGGGATTGAAAGCATGCCTTACTCCCTACAGTTCAGGGGTCTGGACATTATTCAAAGACAGAACAATTAGATGCAAAAATAAAAGACACTGCATCCAGTTCTGGTCATACTACTTATTTTCCCTGGAGAGAATATCCCCTAAGAGATGGGATGGGAGGGGGAAAATTCCTTTGAGTTGGAGCAGTAGATTAGGGGTAGAGTGACTTGGAAGATGACCAATGAGTGCAGAGGAGTGGGGAAAGGAAAGGGAGGGTTTTCAGGTCGGAAGTCAGTGTTGGCTACGATGAGTTGGAGTTAGAATGTCGTGCTTAATAAATGAGAGTTTTTTCATCAAAGACTTTGTTTGAAATGCAATTTATTTGGGACGACCTCGAAACTTGACATCAGCAACCTGTGGCTCTGGAGCCACATGTGGCTCTTTCACTCCTCTGCTGCAGCTCCCTGTCACTCAAAATATGCGTCACAACCACCAATGTGCAACACCCACTGGCACCTGATTTATTGAACTTTTCAACCCCCAGTACACCAGCCATGGATAAACCCAAGAAAAGAAAAGTTTCAGAAGAAAACAGGTTTAATTTAACTATATATCCTAGTTTTGTGGCCATTGAAGAAATAGTCAGGCACGGGAAGGGTTTTGTGGCTCCCGGTGTTTTCTTTTCTGTGGGAAACTGGTCCAAATGGCTCTTTGAGGGTTTAAGGTTGCAGACCCTTGATATAAAGTCTCCTGCTTGAGCAGGGAGTTGGACTAGAAGTCCTCCAAGGTCCCTTCCAACTCGGTTATTCTGTTCTATGCTATTTCCCTCCTTAATGAATTCATCTGAGATGAGAGGAAGTCCTCAATTAGTGTCCCGAAGTCTGAAGCTTTCAGGAGAGACTTCCTTCTTCCCTCTGGGCAAAGGAGCCTCTTGAGCACAAGAACAAGCAAGGATTGTGAAAGGACAATCATCTGACGGCGCCAGCAACTTGTGGGACTTCACAGGCTCTGAAGCATTCAGACGCTGGATCCAAATGGGCCATTCATCTCTCTCCTTTGTTGCAGGGCCTTCATACAAAATGCATGAGGTTACCCATCAGAGAGGCCATTAAAACAGCTGGAAACATTCTCTTGTGCAGTACAACATGGGCGAGAAGGGAGGGAGGGAGGGGAAAGGAGGAGGGAGGAAGGAAGGAAGGAAGGAAGGAAGGAAGGAAGGAAGGAAGGAAGGAAGGAAGGAAGGAAGGAAGGAGAGAGGGAAGAGAGAAGGAAAGAAAGAAAAGAAAAGAGAGAGAGAGAAGGCAGGCAGAAAGAAAGAAGGCAAAGGAAGAAGGAAGGAAGGAAGGAAGGAAGGAAGGAAGGAAGGAAGGAAGGAAGGAAGGAAGGAAGGAAGAGAGAGAAAGAAAGAAAAAAGAAAAGAGAAAAGAGAAAGAGAGAGAGAAGGACAGCAGGCAGGCAGAAAGAAGACAAAGGAGGAAGGAAGGAATGGGATGGAGGGAAGAAAGGGAGAAAAAAGGAAGGAAGGAAAGAAGGAAGGAAGGCTAGATAGGGAAGAGAGAGAAAGAAAAGAAAGAGAGAGAGAAGGACAGCAGGCAGGCAGAAAGGAAGGCAAAGGAGGAAGGAAGGAAGGAAGGAAGGAAGGAAGGAAGGAAGGAAGGAAGGAAGGAAGGAAGGAAGGAAGGAAGGAAGGAAGGAAGGAAGGAAGGAAGGGGATGGAGGGAAGAAAGGAAGGAAGGAAGGAAGGAAGGAAGGAAGGAAGGAAGGAAGGAAGGAAGGAAGGAAGGAAGGAAGGAAACAGGGAAGGGAAGGAAGGACAGAAGGCAGGCTGGCAGGCAGGCAGGAAGGAAAGGGAAGGGAAGGGAAGAAAAGAAAAGGGGTATCATTCAAATGAAAAAGACATTTTTCTTTGGATTTCGATTTGAATTAATGCACCGGGCTCACGTTTTAATCAGAGTCCCAAACATCAGCTTTAATTACTGCCATTTCATTAGTTCAGCCTAAAATGAACTGGTTGAACTAATTGGCACTGAAGTCTGACTTTAATGAAATTGTGAACAAAGCAAATTAATCAAAGCTGAGCTTCTCCCCCAAATGGCTGAGAGGCAGGAATTAACACTTCACACCCAGCCTCTTTTTTTTTTCCTTAACACAAATCAGGCTACGCAGCAGGGACTTTAAGGCAGGGGGCTGAAGAAAACCACTTTTCCCAGCCTTCCCCATCTGACACCGTCTCCGAGGGGAAAGAGGGAATGGAGCTGGGGGAGAGAGAGAGAGAGAGAGAGAGAGAGAGAGAGAGAGAGAGAGAGAGAGGCGGAGCCTGGGCCGTCCGTCAACCCTTAGGTGGAGAGTCAACCGCCCCAGGTCTGGAGGTGGCAGATGAGGAAGAGGAGGAACAGCTGGGTCCAGAGCCTGATGCAGAAGACAGAGGAGAGGAGAGCAGTGGAAATCTATGAGCCGGTCCTTGGGACGGAAAAGCCACCACTGCTAGCAAAACCCCTCTCTAGCTCTGGGGATAAAAGGCAGGGGGCATAGATGAATAGATGTGGTAGACCTATTCATCTTCCCTGCCAGACAGACTTGTTAGCCTGCAGTGAAAGAGAAACTTTTTGCTGGGGCTGCCAGGGCTCCTAATAAAGGAATCATTGATTTAAAATACAGAGCATTTATTTGGGGAGCTGGCTCAGAACAGAAATGGAGAGTTCCGTGCATCCTCCCCTCCCCACCTCTCCACCATCCTGGAAAGATTGAGGACCGTTGGTCTGGTGTATCTGCAAGGCACCAATGGGGGGTAAATCCAATTCCAGGAAAGACCCCAGCTGTCATTCGCACCTTGTGGTTCCTGATCCCTAATTTGCCACTTTGAGGAAATTCTTTATTTAGTAGGACTCATAGAAATATAGAATCCTAGGTCTGGAAGGGACCTTGGAGGTCTTCTGGTCCAACCCTCTGTCCACGGCAGGAATCCTTAGACCCTCCAGAACAAATGGTTGTCCAATCTTTTCTGGAAGACCTCCAGTGATGAAGCACCCACAACTTCTGGAGGGAAGCCATTCCATTGGTTAATTGTTCTCACTGTCAGCATATTTCTCCTTAGTTCTAACTTGCTTCTCCCCTTGATTAGTTTCCATCTGGTTGCTTCTTATCCTGCCTTCTGGTGCTTTGGACAATAGCTTGACTCCCTCTTCTTTGGGGAAGCCCCTCAGATATGGGAAGACTCAGATACACCCGCGAAAACCTCAGAAAACATATAGCACCACACAGAGCAAACAGAGAGTACAGTCACCATGTGCTTTACTGCTCAACTATTTAACTGTAACAGGAAACAGGAAACTCTACTTAGAACTAAAGAGCATAGAGTACCATACCATAGATCCAAACCATAGACCCAAACTTCTAAACACTGCCATCTACTGGCTGAATACTACTGTAGTTGTTGCATAGAAATACATTCCAACAATGAATGCCAACATGAGGCTGCTGCTTCTCATTTCTTCTCCTTCTTCCATCCATCTCCTCCTCCTCCTCCTCTTCTTCCTCTCCACAAACTCCCCTTTCTTCTGGCACAGATGATTCACTGGTTGTAGCTTCCATCTTGACTCTTTGGTCCCCCTTCCAGTAGACACCTCTGCCTGGAGGCCACGATGCCATCAAGATTATGAACATCCCCATCCCCATTATGTACATTATGAAAATAGGCCTGCTCTTTTTCTAAATTCTCACATTCATTTCTCAAACCATCTTAACAGTCCTATTCTCCCGTTAGCGCCTTTCAGTATCACTCCATTTGTTATCCTGTGCTTTGAACGGTGTGCTTTTAATTAATTTGTTATTTATTTGGCTTGGTTTTATTGTTTTATATCCTGCTTTGATTATTGCCTCCCACCACGAGTGCGCTGGGCTAGCAAGGAATCCATAAACATTTTAAATAGGGAAATAAATGTCCTAGCAGGGGATTTTCCTAGAAAAGAGACTAAGTAGGATGTCTTAAAGCAGAGACGATTAAAAAAACGAAACAAAAAAAACCTTGCAAGCAATTCCAATTAGGCCCGAAAAAAATGATGGGAAACAGAGAGGAAACCTAGATGGCAGCACCAAAAAATATTGTAAATTCTTAAAAGGGGATCCAGTTCCAGAAAAGGTGGTGTAAAGAAAGCAAGAACTCAGAACGCGCAGAGAATCCAAAGAAATTTTAAGAGTAACCCAAAGATTTTTTTTTTTAAAAGTTCAAAAGGAAAGTAAAGAAAATAATTGGTGCACCAGCTACTTTCTACTTTCTCTGAAAGAGAAAATGCTAGATGGTTTTCAGAAAATGACAGAATTCTTCAACTCCTTTTCCGATTCCATGTTTTACAACCCAAAGTCACAGCCTCGCTAGGAAATTGAGAAGGGAAAGATTCCAAGGGCAGAACTGAAACTTGAAATTAATGGTAACCTGGTTAGAAAAAAACTTTACATTCGCCAGCAATGTAAGCCAGCAAGTTGCAAGCTGTTGAGTTTGACATCAATAGCGAAGAGGGGTTTTGGTTTTTTTTTTAGCATAAATTATTATTTCAAAGTTGCTTTTAATAAGCATCTAGAAAACAATACGGTAACTACAGAAGTCAATGCAGATTTGGAAACGAGCCAAGGAGAGAAGAACTTAAAAATAAGGCGAAATTTCCCGAAAGGGAGGACAATTAACCAGTGGAACAGAAGTTGCCTTCAGAAGTAGTGGATGCGTCATCACTGGAGGTTTTTAAGAAGAGATTGGACTGCCATTTGTGTTTGAAATGTTGTAGCATCTCCTGCTTGAGCAGGGAGTTGAACTACGACCTCTCCAAGGTCCCTTCCAACCCTGATGATAATGATAAAAACCAAATTTTGTTGTAGGACCCTGCCCTTCAGCCCTGAGTTACAAATATTCTCTTCTATTGAGAAAATAATTGAAACCTTAGTAAATTAAGCTCCACTTTTCCTCCTGTTCTGCAGATTAACTGCAGGTAGATAGAGATGTTTTATCATGGCCACTGGTTTTGAAAGAGGAATTACGTTGGTTTGTATCAGTTACTTGAACACCCCAGATTAACGGAATTGGGAGGAACCTTGTAGGTCATCTAGTCCAGCCCCCCACCCAAGCAGGAGACTCTACCCTGCTGACACATGGCAGTCCAAATCTCTTCTTGAAAGTCTCAAGTGATGGAGCTCCCACAACTTCTGGTGGCAAGCTGTTCCACTGAATATAGAATATTCAGAGTTGGAAGGGACCTTGGAGGTCATCTAGTCCAACCCCCCCCCCCACCCCACCCAAGCAGGAGACCCTACGTCATTTCTGACTGATGGCAGCCCAGTCTCTTCTTTAAAGCTTCCATGGATGAAGCTCCCACAACTTCTGAAGGCAACTTCTGTTCCATGGGTTGGTTGTTCTCCCTGTCAGAAAAGTTCTCCTTATTTCCAGGTTGAATCTCTCCTTGATCAGTTTCCATCCATTGTTCCTTGCCTGGCCTTCGGGTGCTTTGGGAAATAGCTTGACCCCCTTCCTCTCTGGGGCAGCCCCTGAGATATTGGAAGGCTGCTCTCATGTCTCCCCTGATCCTCCTCTTCACTAGACTAGCCAGGCCCAGTTCATGTAACCGTTCTTCATATGTTTTAGTCTCCAGTCCCCTTATCCTCTTGGTTGCTCTTCTCTGCACTCTTTCTAGAGTTTCAACATCTTTTTTGTAGTGTCCAGTCTCTTCTTGAAAGCTTTCAGGGATGAAGCTCCCACAACTTCTGAAGGCAACTTCTGTTCCATGGGTTGATTGTTCTCACTGTCAGGAAAGTTCTCCTTATTTCCAGGTTGAATCTCTCCTTGGTCAGTTCCATCTATTATTCCTTGTCTGGCCTTCAGGTGCTTTGGAAAATAGCTTGACCCCCTTCCTCCTCTCTGTGGCAGCCCCTCAAATATTGGAACACTGCTATCCTGTCTTCCCTGGTCCTCCTCTTCACTAGACTAGCCATGCCCAGTTCCTGTAACAATTCATCGTATGTTTTAGCCTCCAGTCCCCTAATCCTCTTGGTTGCTCTTCTCTGCACTCTTTCTAGAGTCTCAACATCTTTTTTACAGTGTGGTGACCAACACTGGATGCACTACTCAAGGAATAGCAAATGGGAAATAGACCCTATTTCGCATCTTCTGAATCCCCTCTCCCCCCTCCACCAAAAAAAATTCATTCCCAACACATCCACTAAAATGCCATCCCCAAAGTGGCAGCTTTTCTAGATTTTTGTCTTTTTTCTTTCCTTTTCCCTTGTATTGTTCTTTTACACTTCTAACACGTAAGGTGCCCAGGGAAATTTTGGGTGGTCTCCAAATGCCAATAAATAAGTAAGGGGTTTGGGAGGGAAATTAACACAAGAACCAAGAGATTAGGGCTCTTTACAAGGCAATCAAATTTGGTCACCCTTTATTAGCTATATTAATCGTGTTTTCTTAATTGAACCCCCACAGCTACAGTATATAAATGCCAATTTGGAATACGAGTGTCTGAACGTTCTGTCTTCCTTATCAAGGCTGAATTAATTTGTGTGGGCAAATGTACTTAATATGAGCCAAGTTGGATTCCTGGTCAATACATGGCCTTTTGCTTGAATTTTTATTTCCAATTCTCCGATCTAATGTAGAGATCTCTTGGTGGTGTTCTGTCCAAGCTCAAATCAGGGCTGGTGTACCAATTATCTCCTTTGGTTTAAAGACAATTTTTTACGAAAGTGGTGATGGTTGTCAACATTTTGTTTTATTTCGCAAAAGCAAATATTAAAAATAATGGGATTACACCAATAGGCTTGACTTGTGACATCTCCAGTATCTTGCCCAAAGGATCTGAAGCTGTCCTGGATGATACCACCCATCTGCTGCAGAGCTCTTGGCTCTACTTTACTATACTCTACTCCCACATTCTGTTCTGTTCTGTTCTGTTCCTATTTTACTCTACTCTACCCTACCCTTCATTTCCCTACCCTACCCTATCCTACCTTATCCTATCCTATCCTACCCTTCCCTACACGTCCCTACCCATGCCTTCCCCATCTCTACCCTTCCCTTCCCTTTCCTACCCATCCCTTCCCTACCCTACCCTTCCCTACCCTAATCTACCCTTCTCTACCCTACCCTTCCCTTCCCTTCTCTACCCTTCCCTGCCCTTCCCTTCCCTACCTTACTCTTCTCTACCCTTTCCTACCCATCCCAATCATTAAGTGTTGTACCTTATGATTCTTGATGAACACATCTTTTCTTTTATGTACATTGAGAGTGTCTGCACCAAGACAATTTCCTTGTGTGTCCAGTCTCACTTGGCCAATAAAAATTCTATTCTACCCTTCCCCTCCCCTCCCTACCCTACTCTTCCCTTCCCTGTCCCTGTCCCTGTCCCTGTCCCTGTCCCTGTCCTATCCTATCCTATCCTATCCTATCCTATCCTATCCTATCCTATCCTATCCTATCCTATCCTATCCTATCCTATCCTATCCTATCCTATCCTCTTCATCTCCAAGTCCCCTTGATTAATCCTCCTGCCTTCCACAAGGTCAGCACTGTCATCAGCTGACTTTCCACGATCCACTTTCCGTTCAACACAAGAAAGATCTTTTCCCCAGCGGTGAGTTGATCAGGGCAGGTGGAGCATGGCGTTTAACCAAGATTGATGCCAACTGGCAGTAACGCTGGTGTCTTTCCGTAGCTTCCCATACGGAACTGGACCTCACTCTCTGCACCTCGACAGGCAGGTGCAACCCCCAAGGACCCCGAGCAGGAGCCTCTCTTCTCCCTGCCTCCATCTCCAGCGAGTTCGAATCCCACGTTGGGAGGCGTACAGATGCTCAGGGCCCCCGCGTCTTTTATCCGGAGCTTTCAAACGCTCCACGGGGAAAGCGGTTCCATTTATCTTCCACCCGGCCTGAAAGCAAGATAGATTTTCATTAGCAGAATCGGTAATGAACATATGGCATCGGAGTTTCAATCTTGCCTTCCTCCGATAATTACGAATGGCAGGGGGGGCAGGAAGCGGCGCAGATGGCGTTGGCTGGCCTCCGTGCCTCCACCTGGGAGAAATGTTGCCAGATCAGCCCTGGAAGGGTTTGCTAACATGTCTGTCGGGCGGGGGGGTGAGGGGGCAGGTGAGCAGAAATGCCCCTTGCAGAAAAGAGAATACTAGAGTTGGAGGGGACCTTGGAGGTCATCTAGTCCAACCCGCTGCACAAGCAGGAACCCCTATACCTGGCGAACCTATGGCACGGGGGCCACAGGTGCCACTCGGAGCCATCTCTGCAGGCACACGAGCTGTCGCCCTAGATCAGCTCCACTGCATATGCATGCATGCCTCCCGCCGGCCAATTGACTGGTCTGCAGAGACACATGTGCATGTGTATGGGGGGGGACGGGGAGGTTGTGCACGCATGTTCAGGAGGCCGGGGGGTGTCATGCACACATGCACGGGGGGGCGGGAGATACGGTGCGCCCCCCCAGCCACATTTTGGGCCTATCAGGCCTCCATGAAGCCTCCTGGGACCAAAAATGGGCTGGGGGGGGCATATGCATGTGTGGAGGGGGGGACCACGGGGGGGTGGAGTGGGGGTGGGTCACACACGCATATGCAGGGGGGCAGGGAAACAGGGGGTGTGCATGCATGCACAGGGGGGCAGGGCACGCAGGAGGCATTGAATTATGGGTGTGGGTACGCGGGCATGCACTGTCGCACACACGCAGGTGCTTTTGGCACCCGAGGAAAAAAAGGTTAGCCATCACTGCCTCATACCATTCCAGATAAATGGTTTGTCCAATTTCTTCTTGAAAACCTTCAGAGTTGATGCCCCCTCCCCCCCTGGCCCAACTCCTGGAGGGAAGCCATTCCGCTGATCAATTAAAAGAATATTAGAATAACAGATTTGGAAGGGACCTTGGAGGTCTTCTAGTCCAACCCACTCTGTTCAAGCAGGAGACCCTATGCCACCTCACACAAATGGCTATCCAATCTCTTCCTAGAAACCTCCAGTGTTGGAACAGCCACAACTTCTGGAGGCAGGCAGTTCCACTGGTTAATTCTCAGAATAAGAGATGTGGGAGGGACCTTGGAAGTCTTCCAGTCCAATCTCCTGCTGAAGCAGGAGACGGTAGACTATTTAAGACAAATTATTATCCAATCTCTTTTTAAAACTCTGCAATGATGGAACAACCACAACTTCTGGAGTTGTTTCTCGGGTTAATTGTTCTGTCGGGAAATTTTTCCTTAGTTCTATGTTGGTTCTTTCCTTGATAAGTTTCCATCTGTTTAGGGACTGTTGAAAGTTACAACAGCCCTGTCTCATGACCGATTTTCACACAATGAAACAGGGGCTCTGTGGCTGAAATGGGGGATATCAGCAGCAGGGAGTCAGGCAGGCAGGGAAATGGGAGGGAGGGAGGGAGGGAGGGAGGGAGGGAGGGAGGGAGGGAGGAAGGAAGGAAGGAAGGAAGGAAGGAAGGAAGGAAGGAAGGAAGGAAGGAAGGAAGGAAAAATGGGACGGTGGAAGAAAGGAAGGGAACTGGGAGGGAGGCGAGAAGGCAGGATGGCAGGAAGGCAGGAAAGAAGGAAGGGAGGGAGGGAGGGAGGAAGGAAAGAAGGAAAAATGGGAGGGTGTAAGGAAGGAAGGAAAATGGGATGGAGGCAGGAAGGCAGGCAGGCAGGAAGGAAGGAAGGAAGAAAGGAAAAATGGGAGGGAGGAAGGAAAAAATGGGAAGGAGGGAGGAAAAATGGGAGGGAGGGAGGGAGGGAGGGAGGGAGGAAGGAAAGAAATGGGACGAGAGGAAAGAAGAAGAAAAAAAGAAAAAAGAAAGTGAAGTGAAGTGAAGTGAAGTGAAGTGAAGTGAAGAGAAGAGAAGAGAAGAGAAGAGAAGAGAAGAGAAGAGAAGAGAAGAGAAGAGAAGAGAAGAGAAGAGAAGAGAAGAGAAGCTGTAAATTTCCTTAAAAGCTCTCTGCTCTTTAACGAAATTGACACTTTCCTCCATTTGCAAAATTACCACTGCATAACAAGCGCAGACAAAGCATAAAACGACCTGAAAGCTCTTTGCGCAAAACGCCGTTTCCCGGCCCGGCCAGGCAGAAGCTCTTGGGAAGGTCAGACGCCTCTCCTCCTCTTGTTCTGCTGGAGAATAGCTGCGTTTCGATGGGCAGCTGCTTCTGGACACCCACCTAAGAGGACCCCTCCTTGCCCCCCCCGCAGGACGGACCCTCAAATCCAGGCTCCCTGGTTTTGGCTGCCCCAAGAGGACCAGGCAAAAATACAGAAGACACATTCCAAAAATGTCAAAAGGGAAAGGAAATACAAATAGGAAATTCATTTAGTGACTGTTGAAAGCAGTGCAAAAAGGGACTTACGACTGGTTTTCATACTTACGACCATTGCAGCATTCCCGTGATCGGAATTCGGACACAGTCGCAATGTCCCGGAATCACATGATCACAGGGTGACCTTCTGCCCCGCAATGTCAATGGGGAAGCCCGATTCACTTCATGTTTCTGAACTCCTGTTTTTGCCCCACTTTACGACCTTTCTTGCCACGGTTGTTCAGTGAATCACTGCAAGCTCTTCAGTTAGTTAACACTGTTATTAAGTGAATCCGGCTTCTCCACATGGACTTTGCTTGCCGGAGGGTCACAAAAGGGACACTGCAACCGTCATAAGTAAGAGTCAGTTTGCCAAGCTGCTGAATTCTGATCACATGACTGTGGAGATGTTGCAACGGTCATAAGTGTGAAAAGGGGTCCTACGTCGCTTTTTTTCAGTGCCCTTGTAGCCACCTTGAGTCTTCGGAGAAAAGCAGCATACAAGTTGAACTGCGAGCTGCACTGGCTCCCGGTGGTCTTCCGGGTGCTGGTGCTGGTTACCACCTTCAAAGCGCTCCATGGCTTAGGACCCGGATACTTACGGGATCGCCTTCTGCCACCGATGGCCTCCCACCGACCAACACGCTCCCACAGAGAGGGCCTCCTCAGGGTGCCATTGGTTAGATAATGTGGACTGGCGACCCCCAGGGGGAGAGCCTTCTCTGTGGGGGCCCCTGCCCTTTGGAATAAACTGCCCTTCGGGATACGTAGGATCCGTCGTGCCCTCAAGACTCTGTTATTCCAAGAGGCTGGATTGGCTTGACAAGAAACTGGATGGAGTGTTTTAAATTTATGGGTTTTTAAATTGAAAGGCCAAAATATTTAATTTGTTTTAAATTGCTTTTAAATTTTGTATCTACATTGTTTTATTGTGGCTGTACACCGCCTTGAGTCCTTCGGGAGAAGGGCAGTATAAAAATTTAATTAATAATAATAATAATATGAATATGAATATGAATATGAATAAATAAATTCAAACAGTCACTAAACGAATGGTTGAATTTCAAGGACTTCCTGTACGCCATTCCTTTCAGCTGCTTTCTGCTGAATCCCTGCACGGATCAAGGGGTGGTGGGGGTGAGAAAGAATGACCTCAAGGCAGTGGTGACATTCAAATGTTTTTACTACAGGTTCTGTGGGCGTGGCTTGGTGGGCATGGTATGGCTTGGTGGGCGTGGCAGGGGAAGGATACTGCAAAATCCCCATTCCCTCCCCATTTCTGCAGGAAGGATACTGCAAAATCCCCATTCCCTCTCCACTCCTGGGGGAAGGATACTGCAAAATCCCCATTCCCTCCCCGCTTCTGGGGGAAGGATCCTGCAAAATCTCCATTCCCTCCCCATTTCTGCAGGAAGGATACTGCAAAATCGCCATTCCCTCCCCACTCCAGGGGAAGGATACTGCAAAATCCCCATTCCCTCCCCGCTTCTGGGGGAAGGATCCTGCAAAATCTCCATTCCCTCCCCATTTCTGCAGGAAGGATACTGCAAAATCGCCATTCCCTCCCCACTCCAGGGGAAGGATACTGCAAAATCCCCATTCCCTCCCCACTCCAGGGGAAGGATACTGCAAAATCCCCATTCCCTCTCCATGTCTGGAGGAAGGATCCGGCAAAATCCCCATTCCCTCCCCATGTCTGGGGGAAGGATATTGCAAAATCTTCATTCCCACCTCGCTCTGGGGCCAGTCAGACGTGGTATTTGCCGGTTCTCCGAACTACTCAAAATTTCCACTACCAGTTCTCCAGAACCTCTCAGAACCTGCTGGATTTCACCCCTGCCTCAAGGGTACCTTCCGGATTTGACAATGCCGAGCAAACCCTGATCATAACTTCCTCCGGTTTTATTCCTATTGCCTTTGCCGACTGCTGCTTTTGTGTTCCTGGTGCGTTTATTTTAACGATATCTTTATTCCCAAGGCCACAATATTAGTTCCTCGTTTCTGCACTCTTCCGCCATTATGCTGTTGACAATGACATTAGCGTTCTTTGGAAAAAAATACCCTCAATTGTTCTCCTGCAGTCGTTTGGGGATACAATATTCTGCTTTTATCTTCCCTGTTTGGAGCGCAAGGGGGACGGCTGGAGCTCTTTGGGTTACATTTTTTTTTTTTTAATTTGATTTATATGCCGCCCTTCTCCGGAGACTCAGGGCGGCTTACAATGCGTTAAGCAATAGCCTTCATACTTTTGTATATTTTATACAAAGTCAGCTTATTGCCCCCACAAACTGGGTCCTCAATTTACCTACCTTAGAAAGGACGGAAGGCTGAGTCAACCTTGAGCCTGGTGAGTTTCGAACTGGTGTAATTGCAGGCAGCTGGATGTTAAATGCTGCCTTAGTAGGAGGCATTAGCCTCCTACGCCCCTCAGACTCATTTGAATCTGTTTTGAATCTGTTTTTTGAATCTGTTTTTCTCTGAGCAAGGTTTCCTCAGTGGGCTGCCATTTCCAACCTGTTGTAACTGGCCTGAGCCTCCGCAGTGGAGCAAAGCACAAGAACTGAAGAAGCTTCTTGGAAGAGAAGCGAAATGTCTTCAAAGAAAAAAACAAGACAGCCCATTTGCCTCCTGAAAAAGCACTTTTGGGACAAGACAGGACCTGGAATTTCTACAAAGCATGAATATTGCAAAGGAGTTGAGGGAGCCTCCATTTTAATTCTGTAGCAATTCTACTCATGTGGAGAAAAGACAGAGGCTGATTCTCCATCTTTGCAAAGCACAGAACAACGGGCTGGAATTCAAGGAAAGGCTCTGGAAGTTTTAAAACCTTATGGTGACAGTAAGAGTTCTTTGAGAGTGGAACCAATTCCCTGGAAAACTGATTTGTGCCCTTTTGATGGATGCATTCAAGAGGAGGTGAGATACTCAACTATTGGGGTGTGTGTGCCTGATTTTGGAATCCTGCACTGAGCAGGGGGTCAGACTAAATGCTCTCAAGGGTGATTTCTAATTCTAGGATTCTAAAACTTCTCTGTGAAAGCCAACCACAAAGAAGCAGGTGCATTACAAGATTAAGCAAATTGCATGACACAAATTGCACGGAACACTTGAAGGTCTATCACTAGGGAAAAGGGTCAATTTATTCTTCAAAGCACCCGAGGGCAGGACAAGAAGCAAGGGGTGGAAGCTGATCTGAGGGAGATCCAACCTGGAAATAAGGAGAAGTTTCCTATCAGTGAGAACAATTTAATCAATGGAAAGGCTTGCCTCCTGGAGTTGTGGATTCTCCATCATTGGAGGTTTTCAGGAAGAGCCTGGACAACCATTTGTGATGGTATAAAAACTCCTGACCTGGTCAGAGGGATGGAGTAGAAGACCTCTGAGGTTCCTTCCAGCCCTAGATTCTATAAGTCAGATAAACAGATAGATAAGATAGAAGATAGAAGATAGAAGATAGAAGATAGAAGATAGAAGATAGAAGATAGAAGATAGAAGATAGAAGATAGAAAATGGATGGATGGAGGGAGGGAGGGAGGGAGGGAGGGAGGGAGGGAGGGAGGGAGGGATGGATGGATGGACGGACATTCAGATTAATCAACGGAACAGCTTCCCTCCAGAAATTATGAATGCTCCATCACTGGAGGCTTTCAAGAAGAGTTTGGACAACTATTTGTCCAGGATGGAATATAGACTCCTGATCTGGTCAATGGGTTGGACTAGAAGACCTCCAAGGTCTCTTCCAGCCCTAGGATTCTATGAGGCAGATAATTTTCATATGATAGATAGCCAACATAGAAGATGAGTAGATGGACATCAATGGAGATTCTCAGTCAGCCAGGTGATGATGTTCCCAAAGGGGCTTTTTCAAGAAGCAACTGGACTTTTGAGGGTTTTTTTTTAAAGACATTTCACTTCTCATCCAAGAAGCTTCTTCAGCTCTAGATGCACACACAGATTAATCAAAGGAAAGCTTGCCTCCAGAAGTTGTGGATTCTCCATCAATGGAGGTTTTCAAGAAGGGACTGGACAACCATTTGACTTGGATAGTATAAGGACTTCCATGAATCAGTCCTAAGATTCTATGAGATCCTTCCAGCCCTAGGATTCTATGAGAGAGAGGGAGGGAGGGAGAGAGAGAGAGAGAGAGAGAGAGAGAGAGAAAGGGAGAAATATGATAGAAGATAGATAGATAGATAGATAGATAGATAGATAGATAGATAGATAGATAGATAGATAGATAGATAGATAGATAGATAGATAGATAGACAGACAGATGATAGATAGATAGATAGATAGATAGATGATAGATAGATAGATAGATAGATAGATAGATAGATAGATAGATAGATAGATAGATAGATAGATGATAGACAGACAGATAGATAGATATAGACAAAGTAGAGATAGATAGATAAGATGCATATGACAGACAGACAAGATAGAAGATGGATGGATGGATGGATGGATGGATGGATGGATGGATGGATGGATGGATGGATGGACAAACATACAAATTAATCAATGGACCAGCTTGCCTCCAGAAGTTATGGATGCTCCATCACTGGAGGTTTTCAAGAAGAGATTGCACAACCATTTGACTGGGATAGTACAAGGACTCCTGCATTGGGCAGGGGGTTGGACTAGAAGATCTCCAAGGCCCCTTCCAGCCCTAGGATTCTATGATTCTGCCCCAATGCCCAATGGACTAGAGAGCTTTCTCAGCCAAGCCAGCCAGGAAATGTCTCTGCAAAGGCTCCTCTGGCAAAGAAAGCCCTTCTTCAGTTAGAAATCACCGCCAATGGTTTAATTATCATGACCAGGCTGCTTATGATTGGACTTCTGGCCTTCTTCCGCAGCCTTCATCTCGTTGGCAACCGATTTGAAAAGGTTTTAGGCCCATTGCTTTTATTGATTTTGCTTTTCTGCATTGACTTGGCTGCTGAAAATGACTCATAATAAACAATGATGAAGAATGAAGGAAGCTGGAGGTGCCAACCCATCCCAGCCTCCACTGGCAGGGAGTTTTCTCCAGGCATTCTCCAGGCACGTGGGGCAATCCTCCAAAGCCCACATGCCAGATAGATTGATTTCCATGTGGTGGTACTGAATTTGGTTATCTTATTTAACAGGCTGTGTTGGGATTTGGAAGCACCTGACGTCTAGCCTCTTCGCTGGGCATCTTCCATTCAATGGGACAACCCACATCTCCATTCAGCCTGGATGGGATTCCAGTGGATTGAATAACAGAGTTGGAAAGGGAGTTTGGAGGTCTTCTAGACCAACCCCCTTCACAAGCAGAAAACCCTATACCAGTGATGGTGAAGCAATGGCATGTGTGCCGGAAGTGGCATACAGAGCCATTTCTCCGGGCATGACAGCCCTCGCCTGTTGCTCTTCTGGGTTCCACCCGCACCGGCCAGCTGGTCTTCACACACATGGGAGCTCTGGAAACCAGAATGTCACTGCGTTTTGGTATTTACCAGCAGAGCTTTTTATTTCTGGACTTTCAGACTTACCGTAGCTTGCCAAGTCCTTATCAGTATCTACTGCGCATGTCCTCATTCTTTCCTTTCTTCTTCTAAAAACTTTCCTTTGTTCTCCAGCCAGGGAAGGTCCCAGGCTGGGATCTTTGCCACAATGTAATTACTTTAGATAGTGAGTTGTTTTAGTTTCTTTACAATAAATATGAGTTGAATTAGAAGACATTTCTCATTTCTACGCATGCCCAAGATGGCGACTATACCTTGGGCGTCCTAGGAAGATGGGCTTTGTGGCTGGTTTTTAGCAGGTCCCTGGGGGCTGCAGTCCATCGGCAGCCCCCTGCCCAGCCAGCGGAATATGCAGCCATCACGCTGGTGGGCTTGTCGCCCGCCAGCGTGCGCCAGAAGATGCCGAAGACCCCCGCCGCCTCCATCGCCCAGAACAGCTGAGAGGCGCTGTGGAAGATGGCGGTGCGGCGGGGGGGGGCGGCGAAGACGAAATTGAGCGGCGAGGGGCGAGCGGCAGCTGCAGTAAGAGGGCAGCCGTGGCAAAGCCCTTGGAACCTTTCTGGAGGGTCCGCCGCCCCTAAACAGCTGGGCAGCGCTGCAGAGTCCGTCATTCTGCCTTGAAGATCCCCGCCGTTTCCCCCCCCCCCGGCTCTTTGGACAGCTGAGAGGCGCCGCGGAAGAGGGCGGCGCGGCGGGGGGGGGCGGCGAAGACGAAATTGAACGGCGAGGGGCGAGCGGCAGCTGCAGCAAGAGGGCAGCCGTGACAAAGCCCTTGGAACCTTTCTGGAGGGTCCCGCCGCCCCTAAACAGCTGGGCAGCGCTGCGGAGTCCGTTATCCTGCCTTGAAGATCCCCGCCGCTCCCCCCCCCTCGCTTTTTGGACAGCTGAGAGGCGCCGCGGAAGATGGCGGCGCGGTGGGGGGGGCGGTGAAGATAGCGTGGCATGAAGGTGGCCAGCGAACGATGGCAGCGATGAGACTGGGGGGGTTAACCACTCTAGCGGGTCCCCAGCAGCCAGCGGGCTTATGGCCCTATTAGAGGCTGGTGAGGGTCCCCTTTCCCTCCATCTCGCTTGGCCTCTGCTGGCCCTTAAACCTGCCCGCCCCTTTATTATCAGCCCGCCACCCCCAGAGTGGTGCTTCGGACCTTTCTGACGTGATTACCAGCATTTGGCGTTTCCATCTGCATCTTATTACTCCGCTGGCTGGTTATGAGATGACAGGCCAGCGTACGGGAGGATTGTGGAGCCGGTTGTTACCATCTATCTGAGGGGGTGCCACACCCACAGGACAAATTTGCCAGGCCACGGTGGGAGAGTGGCCTTGGACTTTCCAACGTACCTGTACCTGTGCCGGTTGAACCACCGTGAGAGGGTGGCTTGGACATTCCCCCTCAGGGACAGAATGCAGAGTCCCCGGGTTGCTACCGTGAGAGGGTAGCGGCGTCCCTCTCCTGATTGCCCCGGTCCTGCATGAGGACATCTGGAATTATGGACCTATGCCATGCCCCATTTTCCTGCCTTATTTGTTGGATGCTTTCAGGGTCCACGCTTCTTGCCCTGCGAGATTCCCCCCTCTCGCGGGTTTGGCCCTCCACGTTATCGAGGGCCTACCTTAATGACGGGTCTTGGGACCCCGAGAGGTGGCATGCTGCGAAACGGGGATTGAGGGGTTTTTTAACTGCTCTCTTAAGGGGTGTTTTAGGGGGTTCTGGGGTGGGGGAGGGTGTGGGTTTGGGGGGAAACCCGGAGGGGAAAGGGACAGGCCTGGCAGTCTGTGATGCCACGGGAGGTGTAGTTGCTGGAGGCAAAAGGGCTCTGATCGAGCCCTCTGTTGAGGGTGGGGTGATTCCTACGTTATGTGGGAGGGGCAGATATGGCGAGAGCAGGGGACCATATCGTGTGGTGGGGGCACGCACTCGCTGTCTTCGAGCGATTGCTTGCCCCGGTCCCCTGAGCTATTCCCGTTCCCCGGGTTGTTCAGAGTCTCAGGACCCGAGGCTCCGGCTGCTGTTGTGCAACGCGAGGTCCGTTGTAAATAAGGCCCCCCTCATATGTGATCTTCTTCAAGAGGGGGGTGCAGACCTGGCTGGCATCACCGAGACCTGGTTGGGCCACGAGGGGGGAGTCCCCCTTGTGGAGATGTGCCCACCGGGTTTCCTTGCATTTCACCAGCCGAGAGCCCAGGGCAGGGGTGGGGGAGTAGCGGTCGTTATTAAGGAAGGTCTGGGTCCGAGGGAGGCCACTGTACCTCAGATAGCCGGGTGTGAGTCCATCTATGTGAGGTGGGGCCCTGGTGGGCAGATGGGTCTGTTAGTCACGTACCTGGCTCCCTGCCACGTGGCAACAACCCTGCCCGAGCTTCTCAATGTTATAGCCGAAGTGGCGGTTGTTACTCCCAGGCTTATAGTCATGGGGGATTTCAACCTGCCATCTATCGGTGAGGCATCTGAGCTGGCTCGGGAGTTCATGGCTTCCATGACGGCCATGGACCTGACCCAGGTAATTCAGGGCCCGACTCACGTTGGTGGACACACCCTGGACCTAGTTTTTATCTCTGGTCAGTGGTTGGGTGGTCTTGATACTGGGGATATAGGCGTGGAGCCCTTGTCATGGACTGACCACTCGCTCCTCCGACTCGACTTTCTGACCGCTGCACCCCACCGCAGGGAGGCGGAACCTGTTAGGTGGTTCCGCCCCAGGCGCCTGATGGATCCTGATAGGTTCCAGACGGAGCTTGGGCCATTTCCTGAGACACTGGCACGCGACTCGGCTGAGGACCTGGTGGCTGCCTGGGATAGGGCGGCCGGTGGGGCCTTGGACCGTGTCGTGCCTTTGCGGCCTCTGACCCGGCGCCGAACTCACTTATCTCCTTGGTTCACCGAGGAGCTGAGGGAGATGAAGCGCCGGAAAAGACGCCTAGAGAGCGGTTGGAGGGCCAGTCGCTCCGATTCTGACTTGACACTAGTAAGAGCTTATATTAAGACTTACTTAGTGGCAATAAAAGCGGCGAAATCTAATTATTTCGCCGCCCTTATTGCGTCATCAGATAATCGCCCAGCCGCCCTGTTTAGGGTGACCCGCTCCCTCCTTCATCTGGGAGCGCGGGAGGATCCCTTGCAGGGACGTGCTGAGGATTTTGTGCAATATCTGGATGATAAAATAACTCAGATTCGGGACGAGTTGGCCGCCGACTGGGTTGGTTCGGGCGAGGTGACTGAGCCCGGTCTTGAGAGTGTTATCTGGGCTGAGTTCGATCCTGTGGCTCCCGAGGACGTGGACAGGATCCTGGGGAGATTGAACGCCACCACATGTTTATTGGACCCGTGTCCCTCCTGGTTGGTGCTGGCCTCCCGGGAGGTTACACGAGGCTGGCTCCAGGAGATTATAAATGCTTCTCTGAGTGAGGGTGCCCTACCGACCGCCTTGAAGGAGGCGGTGGTGAGGCCCCTCCTCAAGAAGCCCTCCTTGGACCCAGCTGCTTTGGTAAATTATCGTCCAGTCTCCAACCTTCCCTTTCTAGCGAAGGTTGTTGAGAGTGTGGTGGCATGGCAGCTCCCCCGGTGCCTGGATGAAGCTGTCTATTTAGACCCGCTCCAGTCCGGCTTCAGGTCTGGTTACAGCACCGAAACGGCATTGGTCGCGTTGGTGGATGATCTCTGGAGGGCCCGGGGTAGGGGGTACTCCTCTATCCTGGTGCTGTTAGACCTCTCAGCGGCTTTTGATACCATCGACCATGGTATCATGTTGCGCCGGTTGGAGGGATTGGGGGTGGGGGGCACCGTCCTTCGGTGGTTCTCCTCCTACCTCTCCGACCGGTCGCAATCTGTGTTGACAGGGGGGCAGCGGTCGACCCCGAGGCGCCTAGTGTGTGGGGTGCCACAAGGGTCGGTCCTCTCGCCCCTTCTGTTCAACATTTATGTAAAGCCGCTGGGTGAGATCATCCGTGGTTTTGGGGTGGAATTCCATCAGTACGCTGATGACACTCAGCTGTACATTTCCACCCCAGACCACCCCAATGATGCCGTGGAGGTGATGTCCCAGTGCCTTGAAGCTGTGCGGGTCTGGATGGGGAGAAACAGGCTTCGACTCAACCCCTCCAAGACCGAGTGGCTGTGGCTACCGGCGTCCCGATATAGCCAACTGACTCCATCGTTGGTTATTGGGGGCGAATCATTGGCCCCCACGGAAAGGGTGCGCAACTTGGGCGTCCTCCTGGACTCACGGCTGTCTTTAGAGGATCATACGACAGCCGTGGCCAGGGGGGCTTTTTATCAGGTCCGCCTGATACGCCAGTTGCGGCCCTTTCTAGATCGGGACTCCCTACGCACAGTCACTCAGGCGCTCGTCACGTCTCGCCTGGACTACTGTAATGCTCTCTACATGGGGCTCCCCTTGGGATGCACCCGGAGGCTTCAGCTGGTGCAGAATGCGGCCGCGCGGGGGATTATGGGAGCGACAGGGCGCTCCCATGTGACACCCCTCCTGCGTGAGCTGCATTGGCTGCCGGTTGATTTCCGGGTGCGTTTCAAGGTGTTGGTAATGACCTTTAAAGCGCTCCATGGCTTAGGACCAGGGTACTTACGGGACCGCCTGCTGCCACCAATTGCCTCCCACCGACCGGTTCGCTCCCACAGAGAGGGCCTCCTCAGGGTGCCGTCAGCCAGACAATGCCGGCTGGCGACCCCCAGGGGGAGAGCGTTCTCTGTGGTAGCCCCCACCCTCTGGAACGATCTGCCTCCTGAACTGAGGACTATTGCGGACCTCCGGACTTTTCGTCGGGCTCTAAAGACGCACTTTTTTCAACTCGCCGGACTTGCCTGATCCCTTCTTTTTTAAATATTTTATATTTTATATTTATATTTATATATTTTTATACATTTTTAAATTTTAAATTTTTTAGAGCCTTAACTTTCAGCCATAACTTATATTGATTTTAGGATGGTTTTAATTGTTTATGTACTGGTTTTAATTGGCTGTACACCGCCCTGGGTCCGCCAGGAGAAGGGCGGTATAGAAATTTAATAAATAAATAAATAAATAAATAAATGTATTCCGGTTTTATTTTTTCAAGAGTATACAGAAGGAGAAAGTCACCGTCCAACTCAAATTGAGGGCAATTACCCCATGCAAGGCTGATTGCCGCTCTGACACAGAAGTGCAGCTCCCTTGTGCATGCCAGGAAGCTGAGCTTCCAGTTTCCTGTGCTCCTGTGTTTGCACATGCGCACTCCCGTTTTGGCACTTGGTGCCGAAAAAGTTCACTAACAATTGCCTTATAACATTCCAGACAAATGGTTGTCCAATCTCTTCTTGAAAGCCTCCAGTGATGGAACACCCATAACCTCTGGAGGCAAGTCATACCACTGGTTAATTGTTCTCAGTGTCAGGAAATTTCTCCTTATTTCTAAATTGGTTCTCTCCTTGATTAGTTTCTCCATCCATTGCTTCTTCTCCTGCCTTCTGGTGCTTTGGAGAATATGCTGAGCTTCTCTTCTTTGTGGCAGCCCCTCAAATATTGGGACATTGCTATTATGTCCCTCCGGTTCTTCTTTTCACTAGACAAACTCAATTTTTTTGCAACTTATTTGTTTATTTATTTGTTTGTTTGTTTGTTTGTTTTGGTTTATATGCCGCCCTATCTCCAATGGACTCAGGGCGGCTCACAATGATAAAATTCACAAGCCATAATACAGAGTTAAAATCTGGTGAGACCCACTAAAATTTAAAACCCTTAAACCCCCATTAGTCCAGGTTGGGGAATTTGAATAACCAAGTTTTTAATTCGCGACGGAAGGTGCGGAAGGTCAGGAGCCAACCGGAGCTCCAAGGGGAGTCGATTCCAGACGGTGGGCACACCCACAGAGAAGGCTCTACCCCTGGGGGCCACCAGCCAACACTGTCTAGCCAATGGCACCCTGAGCAGGCCCTCCCTATGGGCGCGAATCGGGCGATGGGATGTCATTGCTGGCTGTAGGTGGTCCACCAAATATCCTAGGCCTAAGCCATGTAGGGCTGTATAGGTCATCACCAGCACCTTGATTCTCACCCGGAGGGCAACCGGTAACCAATGCAAGTCGCGCAGGAGGGGTGTAACATGGGAGTATCAGGATTCTCCCATCACAACCCACGTGGCTGCATTTTGTACCAGCTGAAGCCTCCGAGTGGTCCTCAAGGGCAGCCCCATGTAGAGAGCATTACAGTAGTCAATACGTGAGGTGACTGTTCCTCATATGCTTTATCCTCCAGCCCCCTAATCAGTGGTGGGATTCAGACAGTTCAGGCTGATTTGGGTGAGCTGGTAGTTAAATTGCTGCCTGGCCCTGGCTCTTTCTGCCCGTTGCAGGAGTCCCCATGCCCCCCATTTTGGCTCCCAGGTAAGTGCAGGAGGCATCCTAGGCTCAAAACAGGGTGCTGGGAGGGGCAGAGTGCTCCCCCCACCACCCGTTTGCTCCCAGGGGAATGCAGGAGGCTGAGTGCTGCCTGTCACACACCCCTGGCCACGCCCACCATGGCCACGCCCACCCAGTTGGTCATTAGGGCAGAGAACGGGTTGTTAAATTATTTGAATCCCACCACTGCCCCTGATCATCTTTATTGCTCTTCTCTGCACTTTTTCCAAAGTCTCGGCATCTTTTTTATACTGTGGCGCTCAAAAGTAGATGCAATCTTGTTTTTGTTTTTCCTGTTACGGGGAAAGGGACTTGCAAATTTGGGGTTCTTTCTTCTATCCTTTTTCTCTGCCCAGTCTTCCTGAAAAGACCAAATAGCATTGAACTTGAAGGAAGTGAAAATGGCTGGAACTGAATGAGTTAATCTTCCTTTCTTTAACATGTATGAAATTTGGAGAAGTAATTAATGTTCTTGCCGATGCTTCAGGATGCCTGAATTAAAATTAGGAAGCTAGGAAAAAAAAATAGATCTTTGCATTCACAGTTTCAGTTATGTTTTTGTGCTGCCGTGCTCTGCCCTTTTTAGAGATAAATTGCTCATTGTCTTATCTGACTAGCCTTTCTAAATTTTTTGCCCATGCTCCCTTGTTTAAATTAAAATACATGCATTGTTATTTTTCCAAGCCACTGTTTCTGTCAAAAGAAAATCGAGGATTAGCGGACAGAAATCTTTCCAGTCCTTAAAGTAGGATTTTTATAGCTGAGTCGTTAAACTTGGCCCCGCCACTAGATGGCAGCAAAAGATGGGGGGCGGTGAAAATCTCAAATCTGCTGCCATCTAGAGGTGGGGCCAATAATAGCCACTATGAGAGCCATTGCAAACCAGGTTGCCCTTTTCGTTCTCAATTGCTTTTTCTTGCATATTTGGGGGGGAGGGGGGACATCTCACACATTTGATAGCATCCCTCTGGCAAATTCAGGATGGGCTTTGTGTTGAATAAGAGGGGAAGGGGGAGGAAATGCCACCAGTGCTGTCTGCTGGAACTGTAAATAGGTTTTGTGGGGAAAGTATGTGTGTATGTGTGTGTGTGTGTGCATATGTGGGTCTGTGTGTTGTAATAATCTTCAGAGACAGAATGAAACAAGGGTCTTTGGAAAACACACATACACATAAACTAACAATGCAGGTTAAAAAAACAACATTTGTGTTCAGACAGTCCTCAGTTTATGACCACAGTTGGACTGGAATTTCCGTTGCTAAGCAAGGAAGTTAAGTGAGCCATGGCCAATTTTATGACCTTTTTTTTGCCCTGGTCATTAAGTGAATCACTGCAGTTGATCCCAGGACAGGGCAACCCTCATAAATGCAGATAGTCCTCGACTTACAACAGTTCACTTAGTGAAGGTTCAAAGTTACGACGGCACTGAAAAAAGTGACTTATGACCGTTTTTCACACTTACAACCATTTCAGCACCCCATGGTCATGTGATCAAGACTCAGGTGCTTGGCAACTGATTCATATTTATGACCATTACATGTGTCCTCTTTTGCGACCTTCCAACAACCAAAGTCAACGGGGAAGCCAAATTCACTTAACAACCATCATATTAACTTAACCACTGCAGTGCTTCTCTTAATAACGGTGGCAGGAAACATCATACAAAGGGGCAAAAGTTAGGTAATAACTGTTTCACTTAGCAACAGAAATTTTGGCCTCCGTTGTGGTCGCATGTCGAGGACTACCCTTGGTTTCCAAGCACTTGAATTTCGAACACACGACCGTTGGAATGCCGTACTGGTCATAAATGAGAGGACCAGTCCTGAGTCCCTCTTTCAGGGCTGTTGTAAAAGGGCCTGGTGGCTCAGCAGTCTAAAAGCATTGTGGTTAACACCAGCTGTCTGCAATTATTGTAAGTTCGAATCTCCCCAGGCTCCAGGTCGACTCAGCCTTCCATCCTTTCTAAGGTGGGTAAACTGAGGACCCAGTTTGTGGGGCCAATAAGCTGACTTTGTATAAAAATATACAGAAGTATGAAGGCTATTGCTTAACGCATTGTAAGCCGCCCTGAGTCTCCGGAGAAGGGCGGCATATAAATCAAATTTTTAAAAAAACAAACAAGAAACATTGCTAAACAGATGGTCGTAAATCAAGGACCATCTTTCTATCCGTTCCCATAAAAAGGATGTCCCAAATAGGAAGTCACACCTCCGAGCATCAAGAATTGGCATGAAGCCGCTTCCCTTTGTTCTCCTGGTAACACACACACACACACACACACACACACACACACAGAGAGACAGACACAAACTCAATATGCGGGTTGTAGATCTCTCTCTCCTCCCCAGCTCCCCATGCATTTAAATTTCTTTCAAATGCTTCTGAGCCACACTGTAATTTTACTGGGGGAGGTGTGTGTGTGTGTGTGTGTGTGTGTGTGTTCAACCTGACCCTATTATTGCTGAAGCTGTGACGGTTTTATTATTCTTTCCGCACACAAAATTATGATGGAACATTGCAACCTCTGTCTTGCTTAAAAGAAGCTTTGGAAAATGACATGCTGAGATCCACTTCCGAATGTGCTCACGGTTCCACGCTTGAGGTGCCCCTATTCACACACACACACACACACACACACACACACACACAAAGGCCCATATTTAATTCTGTCTCTTCCTCAACGTCTTCCTGGGGTTCCAAACCAGTGATTTTCAAACTTGCCAATTTGAAGGTGGGCAGACTTCAACTCCCAGAATTCCCCAGGGAAGCATGAGAAAGGAGAAGGAGCAGAAGGAGAAAGAGCACAAAGGAAAGAAAAAGAAAAAAAAGGGAAGGAAGGGAAAGGGAAGAGAGAGAGGGAGAGAAAAGAGAGAGAGAAGAAGAGGAAAAGGAGGAGAAAAAAGGAGGAACAGAAGGAGCACAGAGGAAAGAAAAAGAAAAGGGAAGGGAAGGGGAAGAGGGGGGGAAGAAACGAGGGAGAGAGAGAGAAAAAAACTGGGAGATAAAGAGCAGGAGGAAAAGGAAGAGAAAGAGAAGGAGCAAAAAAGGAAATAAAATGAAAAGGGAAGGGAAGATGAAGAAGAGGGGAAGAAAGTAGAGAAAGAAATGGAGAGAGAAAGAGAAGAGAGGGAAAGAGGAGGAGCAAAAAGGAAAGAAAATGAAAAGGGAAGAGGAAGAGGAGGGGAAGAAAGGAGAGAGCAAGAGAAACAGGGAAAGAAAGAGAAGGAGGAAAGGGAGGAGGAAGAGAAGGAGGAGGAAGAGGAGGAGGAAGAGGAGTACAAAGGAAAGGAAAAAAGGGAAGGGATGAGGAAGAGGAAGAGGAGGGGAAGAAAGAAGAGAGACAGAGAATGAAAGAATGAGAAAAAACAGGAGAAAGAAGAAGAAGGAGAAGCAGGAGGAGGAGAAGGGAATGGGAACTAGAAAAAGAAAAGGACACGGAGGAGGAGGAGGAGGAGGAGGAGGAGGAGAAAGGAAAGAGGGACAGGGGAGAGAAGGAGAAGGAGGAAAAGGAAGGAGAAATTGAAGCAGGAGGAGAAGGAAAAGGAGCTAGAAGGCTATTTCAGCATCCCCAGGCTCAACATGATCAAAATCCAGTTGCTTGGCAACTGACTCATGATGGTTGACACGTCCCAGGGTCACCTGATCCCCTTTTGCAACCTTCTGATGAGCAAAGTCAACGGGGAAGCCAGATTCACTTAACAACAGAGTTACTACCTTATCAACTGCAGTGATTCACTTAGCAACCATGGCAAGAAAGGTCATAATATGGGGCAAAACGTCCTTAACAACTGTCTCTCTCAGCAACAGAAGTTTTGGGCTCCATTGTGGTTGTAAGCTGAGGCCCCCAGAGCAGTCCTGTGTTCAACAACCCCTGCCTGGGACACAACAGGTCAAACAACTTGGAGTCAAAAAGAGACGGAGGTGGATTTCAGCACCATGGAAAGCAACCGGCAATTGCACTGATAAAGGATACCTGAGCTCAGCTTTCAAATTCTGGTCATCTCCTGTCCAGATTCTTGCAATGAGCTGTAGGTGAAGCCACCATTGAGAAGTGTCCAGAAGCTTCAACCATCACAGAAAGTGGCCACCCTGAGGACACAAATCAACCTCCCTGTGGCCTCAACAACCCTCTGAAAGGATGCAAATGACCAGCTGTCTGCAAGGACTTAAGCATAGTACATAAAATCATCTGCTACAATGTCCTACCTGTCAATGACTACTTCAGCTTCAACCCCAACAATACAAGAGCACACAACAGATTCAAAATTAAGGTAAACCTCTCCAAACTCGATTGCAGAAAATACAACTTCAACAACAGAGTGGTCAATGCCTGGAATGCACTCCCTGACTCTGTTGTTACATCCTCAAACCCCCAAACTTTTAACCTTAAACTGTCTACTGTTGACCTCATCTCATTCCTAAGAGGTCTGTAAGGGGCGTGCATAAGCACACTGGTGTGCCTACCATCCCTGTCCTAATGTTCCCTTTAATTGTGTGGAGATGGACAGATTATCTATGGAAATGAAGGAGAGGGAGGACACCGAGTACTATTTAATATGGAATAAATGGTATTCCTGGCTGGAGAGTAAACATAAAATTTAAGGGATGTTTTTGTTATGAGATTGAATTGTAAATAGAAATCAAGATAATTTAAATAATGATGTAAGTTTAAGATTTATTTTATTTATTCATTTAATATAATTTGTATGCCGCCCTATCTCCGTAGGACTCAGGGTGGCTCACAACAAATAAAAACAAACCCAATAAAATGTAAAATACATAAATATGCATATATAAAATACATAAATGTATAAATATATAATTTAAACATATATTAAAACCCATTAAAATAATCAAAAAAACCCTTGGTCCAGGCTGGGTGATGTGCACAGCCATGTTCTTAATTCGTGGCGGAAGGTGCGAAGGTCAGGAGCCAACTGAAGCCCCAGGGAGAGTTGATTCCAAAGAGTGGGTGTGCCCACAGAGAAAGCTCTACCCCTGGCAGCCGCCAGCCGACATTGTCTAACCGATGGCACCGGGAGAAGGCCCCCTCTGTGAGAATGCAGCGGGCGATGAGAAGCCATTGCTAAATAGAGATACTAAATAGAGATACGAAGTAGACTTTGTGTAAAGAGGCTAAATAGATTAGAGATACCAATGCAGAAAAGTTTTTATTAGTATTGAAATTTTGATGTTTGTTTTTGGTTGTTTATAATTTTGGGTGTGTGTGTGTGTGTTTCCTTGCTTTTTTGTGTATTATGTTTCTTTTTGTACTGTCTATTTTAATCTTTGGAAATTTAATAAATATTTTTTTAAAAAAATAATTGTATTCATTTTATGTATTCGTAATCATGTTTCTACTTATGTCTGTAATCTAATACTTGCTTGATGAAAATAAATAAATAAAAATAAAATAAATAAATCCTTCCCTTCCCTTCCCCACCATCCAGTCAGAGCTGAAGAATCTTCTTGGTTGAGAAGCAAAACATCTTCAAAAGAAAAATAACAAGAAAGTCCAGTTGCCTCTTGAAAAAAGCATTTTTGGGAACAACCAGGACCTGGATGACTGAGAATCTCTAAAGACTTCCACCAGAAGAGACAGAGATGGATTTCAGCACCATGGAAAGCAACCAGACAGAGCTGAACTCAAGAAGCTTCTTGGATGAGAAGAGAAACAGTTTCAGAGAAAACACCAAGAATGTCCTTTTGGGGGAGGGGTGAGGACACCTTTCGGACAGCCGCGACCTGGAGATAATGGAAAATCTTCATAGACAACTGGAAGTTGCACTGAAAAAGAATATCTCGGCTCAACCATTCAAGCTCTGGTCATCTCCTGTCTACACTATTGCAATGAGCTCTGCATGGGGCTACCCTTGAGAAGTGTCCAGAATGCAATCACATGGGCAAACTTGGGTATCCAAAGAAGGGTTGATGTAACACCTTTGCTCCACGAATTGGATTGGGTGCCAGTTTGCTTCTGGGTCCAATACAAGGTATGGATTGTGACCTTTACACAACACAGGGCCAGCCTACCTATGAGACAGTTTTCACCCCATTACATGAACCCATCCCACCTGCTTAGGCAGGGAAGGCATGTTGCAAACCCCATTAGTTAAAGACCTCCTACTGTCGGGGTCCAGGAAGAGAGACTTCTCTGCCGTTGCCCCCACCCTGTGGAATATTCTCCCCCAGTGATGAGGCAGCTCTGCCCCACTCCTGTCCTCCCAAAAAGGAATGAAAACATGTGTCAGAACACGTGAATCTGCCATTCCTCAAGGGGGAAGAGGGGGGCCCTGCATTTATTTATTTATTTTCTTAAATAATATTTATTAGATTTCCAAAGATTAAAATACACAGTACAAAAAGAAACATAATACACCAAAAAGCAAGAAAAACATACACACACACAAAATAAATAAACAAGCAAAAACAAACGTATCAAAATTTCAATACTAATAACAACTTTTCTGCATCGGTATCTCTAGCCTATTTAACCTCTTTACCTAAATTCTACTTCTAAATATCTCTATCTTAAACTTACATCTTTATCTAAATCCATGTTTCTCAACCTTGGAAGCTTGAAGATGGGTGGACTTCAACTCCCAGAATCCCCCAGCCAGCGCTGCTGGCTGGAGGATTCTGGGAATTGAAGTCCACCCATCTTCAAGCTACCAAGATTGAGAAACACTGATCTAAATGATCTTGACTTCTATTCACAATTCGATCTCATAACAAAATTTAGGAAATTTTGGGGCAAGATTGAAAAACGGCTGGATGAAATAACAGGGCAGAAGATAGAAAGAAAGCCTGATTTTTTTTCTCCTGGGTATTTTGGAAGGAAAAATGCAGAAAAGTATACAATATATCATATTGCATATACTAACGGCAAATAGAATTGTGATAGCACAAAATTGGAAACAACCAGACGCCCCTTCAGATCAAATCATAATAAAAAAATATACGAATGTGCAGAGATGGACAGATTATCTATGGAAATGAAGGAGAGGGAGGACACCGAGTACTATTTAATATGGAATAAATGGTATTCCTGCTTAGAGAGTAAACATAAAATTTAAGGGACCCTGCATTTATACTTTATTGCTTTCTCCCTGATATAGCCTTGTATCCTGCAATTTATACTTTCTAGCCTGGTGCCTAAGCAGTCTGGCATTTTCTCACCTTTTGGGGAATATAAGGAGAGGGAGGCCCATGTGGATTCCATCCCTTGAGAGCCAGTGGAAGAATTACGCTAAGAAAGTTCCCTTATCGCTTTCCCAGAGAGGCCGGTACAATAACATCTTCGCACCTGCGGATTGGCTGAATATTGGGAGGGGTTTCTAATTCTTTTATTCTAACTGCGTGGCCTGAGGGTCCCTCAGAGCCTGCTTTCTTTTCGCCCTGCTATCCCCTCAATTCAATAAAAGGTTCCTTTTGAAATGCCAAGTTTCGAGAATTTTTACTTTCCTGAATAAGGGGGAGAGGCCGGGCCTTACAACATGACTCTATGGCAGGGGTGAAATTCACTTACCTTCCCTATCGGTTCAGAAATATGCACGTGCCATGCATGTGCAAAGCCTTCTGCGCATGCGCAGAGGCTTTAAATCGTTGCAAAAAAAATGACATCATGACGCCTGCGTGGGTGGGCGGAGCCTTCTGCAGCCACCACTACCAATTTGCCCGAACCGGATAGAACCAGCTGAATTTCACTCCTGCTCTGGCCTTGTGTGGGGAGCCCAGGAGAACCACGCATCTGTGGGGCTTGGTAAGAGTCCTCCTTTCGCCTCTTAATTCATTCCAACAGTATATAGAATAGAATAGAATAGAATAGAATAGAATAGAATAGAATAGAATAGAATAGAATAGAATAGAATAGAATAGAATAGAATAGAATAGAATAGAATAGAATATAGAACAGAACAAAATAGAGAAGAGAAGAGAAGAGAAGAGAAGAGAAGAGAAAATAGAGAAGAGTAGAGTAGAGTAGAGTAGAGTAGAGTAGAGTAGAATAGAATAGAATAGAATAGAATAGAATAGAATAGAATAGAATAGAATAGAATAGAATAGAATAGAATAGAATAGAATAGAATAGAATAGAATAGAATAAACAGAGTTGGAAGGGACCTTGGAGGTCTTCTAGTCCAACCCCCTGCTTAGGCAGGAAACCTTACATCACTTCAGACAAACAGTTATCCAACATCTTAAAAACTTCCAGTGTTGGAGCATTCACAACTTCTGGAGGCAAGTTATTCCATTGATTAATTGTTCTCAACTGTCAAGAAATTTCTTCTTAGTTCTAAGTTGCTTCTCTCCTTGATTAGTTTCCACCCATTGCTTCTTGTCCTGCCCTCAGGTGCTTTGGAGAATAGCTTGACTCCCTCCCTTGCCACCTTCCACATTTTAAACTTTTTTATATATGCTATTTTTATATGTCAACATGATATCATACACCACCCAGGGTCCCTCTCTGAGAGAGATGGGCAGGAGAAAATAAATCAACAGAGGAAAAGAATAAATGAACATGCCAGTGCCTTTTTTCCAGACGTATTTTGCACCTGGGAGAAAAGAAAGAATGAATCCCTACAAGGCAGGAAGTTTGGCCGAGCCACGTTTTGAGACAAAAGAGCTTTGCGATTCTCCCAGGAACCCAAACAGATGACTGAGTGCAGGGCTTCAATCGGGCCTAGCAGAATTAGTTGCAGTCCTCACATCTCACCAGCCAGGGATGCGAAAAAGAGTAGATAAGAAGAGTCCTCCACCGATTCATCTTGGCTTGATGTTTGCAGAGGCTGGGCGCATCAGATGTGGGAACTGTCACTTTTCGGCAGAGCTTTGCCGTGCGTTCCAATCCTTCGCTAACTTTTTTTTTCCCCCTTGCTCAAAATGTCATTTTGAAAATGAAACAAGCAAAGCAGAGACAAACAAATCCCTTCAAATCCCATGGGACTGAAAGACGCTCAGCGTGAGGAAGGAAGGAAAAGCTGCATATGCTTTACCCCCCTGACACCACCACCCCAAGGGGTTGCCCCAATGAAAGGGGCAGGCAGAAGTTCTCCAGGGTTTTTAACAACACGGGGGTCGGTACACACAATGTTAGAAGCTGGGTTGATGCTAACCTTGGGAGGGAGGGTGGGTTACTTGAGTATGGGGCAAACCTAGCCTCTTTGGTTAATTTATAGCAAAGTGCATTGTGCAAATCCAGAACAGAGGTGAATTTATAACCAGATCTATCATCTTCTGTCTGTTTGTCTCTCTACCTATCTATCTCATCTCTCTATCATGTATATCATATCTAGCTATATAGCTATCTCTATCATCTATCTCTAACATCTATCTATCCATATCTATCATTTTATACCTCTATCTATCTCTCTATCAATCTCAATCTATCTCTATTATCTATATCTATCTAACTATCTCATCTATTTCTATATATATCATCTATCTATTCATATCTATCTATCTCATCTATCTCTATCATCTATCTCATCAATCTCTATCTCTATCATCTATCCATATCTATCAATCTATTTCTCTATCTGTCTATCTCTATCTATCTATCTATCATCTATCTATCCATAACTATCATCTACATTCATCTCTATCTATCTATCTATCTATCTATCTATCTATCTATCTATCTATCTATCTATCTATCTATCTATCTATCTATCTATCTAATCTATATATCTCTATTTCTCTCTCTCTCATCTATCTATCCATATCTATCTATCTATCTATCTATCTATCTATCTATCTATCTCTATCTATCTATCTATCTATCTATCTATCTATCTATCTATCTATCTATCTATCTATCTATCTATCTATCTGTCTTCTACCTCTATCTATCTCTATGGATCTATACTGTCTATTTATTAAAAAATTACATAGCTGTCTAACTCATAGTGATTCTGGGCAGCTTACAGAAATAAAACCACCAAAACAAAACAAAACTTAACCCCTTGGTGACAACATTGCAACCTCTTTAAGAGACGGGATCCATAATACGTCCAACCTCCCTGCTCTGAGGGGGTCAGGTAGATGTAACTGAGACCCTCCTTAGAATAGCCTGGCTCCAAGCCATGGAGGGCTTTGAAGGTGACAAGCAGAACCTTAAATTGGACCCGGAAGCAAATCACTGGCCCGTGCAGCTCCCTCAAGAGAAGTGACACATGTGCAAACCTAGGTTTGAAGGCATGATATGATTTGGTTTTTCCAAATCTGTTAGCAAATGCTGGGGAATCAGTCCGCAGGAAGGGTTAAAACCAGATCATCTAATGCTAGACTGGATTTAAATAGGATCCATCACACAAAGCCACAACATGCTCATTTGTTTGGTCAGTGGGCGAATATGTATCAACGGAGAGATTTCGTTGGGCTAATCTGAGATTAGGACGCCTCACGCTGGTAAACCCCAAATCTGGGATTAGGAGGCTTCATGCTGGTAAACCCCCAATTTGGACTCTACAAATCTAGGAGCTTGTTTTGATTTTCAGCAGCTCCTCGCCCTGATCTGAAGCCCCTTGGCAGCTTGGGGGGGGGTGTCTAAGCAACATAGCCAGGACTTCTGGTGACCCCCATTACACACACAAAAAAAAGTTTGGCAGGCAAAAAGGCAAAAAAAATATTGGACGAAAATACATGGTTAGAGAAATTGATAAAGGAACATATAGATGTAAAGCCACAAAATATTTTTGTTAGGTATATTACCAGAAAAATATGACAAAGCCAGGGTTGTATATTTAATATTACATGTCTTGACAGCAGTGAGAATTGTATTTGCACAATAGTGGGGGGGAAATGAGGAAATTCCTACAGATGAAAAGATAATTTTAAAAAAATATTAGACTGTGCGTAAATGGATAGGTTAACATTAAAGATAAAGGAGAAAGAAGACACAGAATATTTTTTTAACATGGGATTTGTTTTATAAATGGTTAGACAACAAAGGTAGAAATTAGAAGTGGGAAGAATACCACTCTATACAAGCAAATATTGTTATTATTATTGTAATGCATAAGTAAATTGACTCAGACAATACACTCTTTATTAAGCACTCGTGTATGTTAAAGAAAAATGTACAAATAAAATGTAGAAAAATAAAATAAAATAAGAGGTTTGGCAGGAAGGAAAGAGCTGCTGTTTGCCATGAGGTAAAGGCATTTAGAGAAAGGCAAGATGGCTGGGCCATTTCCCTATCAGGACATTATCGTGGGATAAGTAGGGCTGTGCGCCTGGCTTTTATGTCAGGGATAAAACATTAGGGACAAGGGACGCATAAGAAAACATCCTGGTCTCCTGCAACCTTCCCTCCCTCGTCTTCCAATCCTACCTGTTATGCAAAAGGTATTGCCGCGTGAGCCTCACAACCTCCAGCTTAAATGAGCCGTGTTATTTTATGTCGTCCTACAGGACAGGATCATTAACATATAAAACGTATAAAATCCAGCGTGCCTGAAATACGCACTCACAGCTCTGGTTGGTGGCGATGTCCGTGATACGCATGGTATTTTTACGGCTCTTATGGCATCTGTTTTCCGCTTTATCTTTGAAGGTCTAGACTTCGACTTACTTAGAATAACTTCATTGTCACTTTAAAGGTACGCTAATCGGCATGCATTAAAAGGAAATTTTGCTGTCTATCCAGTCTGCCGTGTGCCGTGGTTTTCTGGGAGACACTCCTTCCTCCGTTTCTCCTTCCTGGGAGAACTGTGAGTATGCCCAATGCACCTCAGCTCTGACCTAATTGTCTGGACTCACACAAAACACTGAATCATGGTTCACACAACTTGGCCACCTAACTGAGACTTAACAAGACCAGGTTTAGCCTGTGAGGGTCCTTGGGGCTCTCTGAGCTTGGTTGTTTTTCTTGCAGATGTTTCATTACCCAACTAGGGAACATCATCAGTGGTAGAAGGGAGAGGGGTTTGCTCACTGTTTATATAGTAGTAGCTTGCTCTGTAATGTGGATAGGAATGTTCTTGGTGATTCCTTGACTGGAGTATTGTTTACTGCTTGATTGTTGTTCTAGAATTAAGATAGATAGATAGATAGATAGATAGATAGATAGATAGATAGATAGATAGATAGATAGATAGATAGATAGATAGATAGATAGTAATTTTGATTGATTGATATGGGTAGGTAGATAGGTAGGTAGGTAGGTAGGTAGGTAGATGATAGATAGATAGATAGATGATAGATAGATAGATAGATAGATAGATAGATAGATAGATAGATAGATAGATAGATAGAGATAGATAGATAGATAGATAGATGATGGATGGATGGATTATAGAGAGACAGAAAGACAGACCAATAGAAGAGACTATTCATAGCTCAAGTTTGAATTGTGTGGTCCTTGTTGATCTCTGAGCTTCACTGTTGTATTGCAGATGTTTCATAACCCAACTAGGTAACATCATCAGTGCTAGAAGGGAGTGGGGTTTGCTCTCTGTTTATCTACCAGTGGCTTGCCATATCAATGCTGCTGGGTGTAGTTTTGGTAGTTCCTTGATTAGGCTGTTGCTTACTGTTTGATTGTTTATCTGAATTGATGACTCCTTGATTGGAGTATTTTAGCCTGTGTCTAAATAGAACTATGAGGTCTCTCTCTGCCTGTCTGCCTGCCTGCCTGTCTGTTGTTCAATTTATATGACCACCCATCTCGCTGGGGTGACTCTGAGCAGCTAACATCGTTGAAACTCAAAATACAGCCAACAATGTGCAGAAACCCAGCGGTTGTCTCTCCATTCTTTCTGTTGTCCTTCCTATCATCTTCTTTCCCTTTAGCTTAAAAAAACCTCCATTTGGGGGGGATTGCAGGACAAAAAAAGCATTCACCTGGGCACATTTCCTTCAGAGGAACTGCAGGGATTATGGAAAATGCAGGAGAAGAAAGTTGAGGGTCAGCTCTACCCGGAGGCAAGAGCTACACAACTGGAATCACAAAGGAGCTTTGATTGAGTGTCTTCCACCTGAGCTTTCTTCATCAGAAGTCCAAGAGAAGTTCTACGGTAGAGAAGGCCCACCTGCTAAACAGGTATTGCTCAGACACAACCAAGTTCCCCTTTTCTGCTGCACCCCAAGGTCAGAAGGCTTTGGTGCAAATATCCAAATTTCTTGGACAGCAGAGGTGACCAGCGAGAAGGCCCTTCTTCTTGGTCCCACCTGATGGACCTATTTAAGAGAGAGGACCCATAACATCTCCTGTCTCCCTGCTCTGGTGTGTCCAAGTAGAGATAACTGGGAAATGATGGTCCTTCAAATCATAAGGAGGGAGCCACAACAGAGAACGCCCTTCTTCTGGGTCCCACCAGATGGACCTCTCTTTAAGAGAGGAGACTCATAACATCTCCTGTCTCGCTATTTTGGTGAGTCAGTAGAGATGACTGGGAAATGATGGTCCTTCAGATAACTGGGTGGGAGCCACCACAGAGCAGGCCCTTCTTCCTGGTTCCACAAGATGGATCTCCTTCAGAGAGGAGACCCTTGAGATGTCTAGCCATCCCACTCTGATGTATCGGGTAGACATAACTGAGAAAATTCAGCCTTTCAAATAACAGGGAGGGAGCCACCATGAAAAAGGCCCTTCTTCTTGGTCCTCCTTAGGACACAAATACGAGCCAGTTGCCAAGTGTCAAAATACTGATCAGATGACCGTGGGGATAGTTATAAGTGTGAAAAAGATCATAAGTGCCGTTGTAACTTGAAAAGGCCACAAAATGAATGGTTGTAATGAATGAGCCCTGGTGGCATAGTGGTAGGAGTGCAGGACTGCAGGCTACTTCTGCTGACTGCCGGCTGACTGCAATTTGGCAGTTCAAATCTCACCAGGCTCAAGGTTGACTCAGCCGTCAGTCCTTCCAAGGTGGGTAAAATGAGGACACAGATTGTTGGGGGCAAGAGGCTGACTCTGTAAGCTGCTTAGAGAGGGCTGGAAAGCCATGCATATACAGTAAGTCTAAGTGCTACCGCTATTGTAAGCCGAGGAGTACCGGTATATCAGAAAAGCTTGGGTTGTAATTTTCCTTTCTCCTGCTTGTCCCTGGGAAATAGTCTGGATGGGAGTGTTAGCCTTTCTATAGGCTCTGGTACGAAGGTCTGCTTTAGTTGTTCCTTGAGGTTTGCCATGGGGAGCTGGTATTTGTTAAGTAAGGGAGGGGGGAGAGAGGAGAAAGAGAGAGAGAGATGAGAGAGAGGGAGGGAGGGAGGGAGGGAGGGAGGGAGGGAGGGAAGGAAGGAAGGAAGGAAGGAAGGAAGGAAGGAAGGAAGGAAGGAAGGAAGGAAGGAAGGAAGGAAGGAAAGAGAGGAGAGAAGGGGGATGAAAAAAGGAAAAGAGAGAGAAGAGAGAAAGAGGAAGAGAAAGAGCAGAGACAAGGAAGGAAGAGGGAGAGAGAGAAGAGAGAAGAGAGAGAGAAAGAAGAGAGAGAAGGAAGGAAGGAAAGAAAGAGAGAGAAGAGAGAAAGAGAATTGAAAAAAGGAAAAGAGAGAGAAAGAGACAAGGAAGGAAGAGAGAGGGAGAGAGAGAAAGAAGAGAGAGAAGGAAGGAAGGAAAGAAAGTGAGAGGAGAGAAAAAGAATGAAAAAAGGAAAAGAGAGAGAAGGGAAGAGAGAAAGAAAGAGAAAGAGAGAGTGCAGAGACAAGGAATGAGGGAGGGAGGGAGGGAAGGAGGGAGGAAAGAAAGAGAAAAAAGGAGAGTGTAGGCATTGTAGGAGAACCTTGTTAGTCTGATTGCCAACATTCAGACGAGTGGCTTAATAAAACATGCTAGTTCAAAATAGGTGCTATCCCTCTCCTTTTCCCTTTGCACACTCACACCCTCATTTCTTGTCATCGGTGCGAGGCTGGGCGTACAGCATCGGACTTCCTCCAGATTGCCTCTCCTCTCCCTGGAACAGCCTTTTATTTTCCTTTATATTGGTTTGGACTGAACTTCCAGCTCTGGCAGCAAAATATAAGTGGAACCTCAGGACTCAGTATTAAATAAGGTTGGGAGAATGAGACCGGGGAGGAAAAAAAATACTATACCAAGCAGTGGTGAAATTCAAATTTTTTTACTACGGGTTCTGTGGGGGTGGCTTGGTGGGTGTGGTGTGGCTTGGTGGGCGTGGCTTGGTGGGCGTGGCAGGGGAAGGATACTGCAAAATCTCCATTCCCACCCCACTCTGGGGCCAGCCAGAGGTGGCATTTGCCAATTCTCCGAACTACTCAAAATTCCCGCTACCGGTTCAGAACCTGCTGGATTTCACCCCGATCCCAAAGCTAGGAGGAAAAAAGACAGGCAGACAAGGCATAGGAACACAGAAAGAACACAATAAAATTGTAAAAGTAAGGGATAGTATTTCATTCATTCATTCATTCATTCATTCATTGAAATGAATAAACTCTTGGCAGCTTGTATGGAAAACTGACCTACTGATGGAGGGACATAGACCTATTAGATGTGAGTATTTACTCAGGTCAGATGATCTACTCTTTCTGCTCTTTTTCATCATTTTCTTCAATCGGAGGCATTAGGAATGGACAGGCCCAGGAATCTTGGTTGTTTATGAATTTATTTATTTATATCCCGTTTTTATTATTTTTAGAAATAACTCAAGTCAGTGAAGATATCCAACATGCCTTCCTCCTCCTATTTTCCCCCAGAACAACACCCCTGTGAGGTGGGCTGGGCTGAGAGAGAGAGGGATTGGCCCAAGGTCACCCAGGGGGCTTTCTCAGCTAAGGCAGGATTAGAACTCACTCTCTCCTGGTGACTGTCCCAAAGTCACCCAGCTGTCTTCCATGTCTAAAATGGGACTAGAAGTCACTGTTACCTAGTAATTGGCACAAAGTCACCCAGCTGTCTTCCATGCCTAAAATGGGACTAGAAGTCACTGTCACCTAGTAATTGGCACAAAGTCACCCAGCTGTCTTCCATGCCTAAAATGGGACTAGAACTCACTGTCACCTAGTAATTGGCACAAAGTCACCCAGCTGTCTTCCACGCCTAAAATGGGACTGGAACTCACTGTCACCTAGTAATTGGCACAAAGTCACCCAGCTGTCTTCCATGCCTAAAATGGGACTAGAAGTCACTGTTACCTAGTAATTGGCACAAAGTCACCCAGCTGTCTTCCATGCCTAAAATGGGACTAGAACTCACTGTCACCTAGTAATTGGCACAAAGTCACCCAGCTGTCTTCCATGCCTAAAATGGGACTAGAAGTCACTGTCACCTAGTAATTGGCACAAAGTCACCCAGCTGTCTTCCATGCCTAAAATGGGACTAGAAGTCACTGTTACCTAGTAATTGGCACAAAGTCACCCAGCTGTCTTCCATGCCTAAAATGGGACTAGAACTCACTGTCACCTAGTAATTGGCACAAAGTCACCCAGCTGTCTTCCATGCCTAAAATGGGACTAGAACTCACTGTCACCTAGTAATTGGCACAAAGTCACCCAGCTGTCTTCCATGCCTAAAATGGGACTAGAACTCATTGTCATCTAGTAATTGGCACAAAGTCACCCAGCTGTCTTCCATGCCTAAAATGGGACTAGAACTCACTGTTACCTAGTAATTGGCACAAAGTCACCCAGCTGTCTTCCATGCCTAAAATGGGACTAGAAGTCACTGTCACCTAGTAATTGGCACAAAGTCACCCAGCTGTCTTCCATGCCTAAAATGGGACTAGAAGTCACTGTCACCTAGTAATTGGCACAAAGTCACCCAGCTGTCTTCCATGCCTAAAATGGGACTAGAACTCACTGTCACCTAGTAATTGGCACAAAGTCACCCAGCTGTCTTCCACGCCTAAAATGGGACTGGAACTCACTGTCACCTAGTAATTGGCACAAAGTCACCCAGCTGTCTTCCATGCCTAAAATGGGACTAGAAGTCACTGTTACCTAGTAATTGGCACAAAGTCACCCAGCTGTCTTCCATGCCTAAAATGGGACTAGAAGTCACTGTCACCTAGTAATTGGCACAAAGTCACCCAGCTGTCTTCCATGCCTAAAATGGGACTAGAACTCACTGTCACCTAGTAATTGGCACAAAGTCACCCAGCTGTCTTCCATGCCTAAAATGGGACTAGAAGTCACTGTTACCTAGTAATTGGCACAAAGTCACCCAGCTGTCTTCCATGCCTAAAATGGGACTAGAACTCACTGTCACCTAGTAATTGGCACAAAGTCACCCAGCTGTCTTCCATGCCTAAAATGGGACTAGAACTCACTGTCACCTAGTAATTGGCACAAAGTCACCCAGCTGTCTTCCATGCCTAAAATGGGACTAGAACTCACTGTCACCTAGTAATTGGCACAAAGTCACCCAGCTGTCTTCCATGCCTAAGGCAGGACTAGAACTCACAATCTCCCGCTGCCTCCCCTGGCGCCTTAACCCCTAGACCAAACCGGCTCTCCAAGAAACTAAGACCGCAAGCCAACCAGAATGTAAGTAAGTTTTTCAAAAAGATATTTCCTTCTTATTCCTCCCTCCTTCGTTGCATTTTCAATTTCTCCCTTTAATCTTTTTTTCAGAAGGCCAGCTTTATAGTTTGCACACCGTCGCATTTCTTTTCATTCTGCTCAGCTCTTTTTAGAACAATTACATTTTTCCTGCCTGCTTTACCTTCATTAACGGAGGGCTTTGTGTTTCCTCTGCTGGCCTGTGACCTGATAAAGATTGATTGATTGATTGATTGATTGAACTTTTTTTTTCCCGTGCTTCCTATTGCTTCTCCATTTCCTTTCAGCTCTCAAAGCTCTCCTGCCTTTGACCTTCATCAAGGTCTCCAAGCGAAGATCTCCTTTCCTCTCCTGCTGCTTCATTCGGAGTGGCACACAAAACTTTCTTGTACCTTGCAAAACCCCCTATCCTGAGCCAACCCCCATCCCACCTACCCTGGCCCATTCCCCCCCTCCTTCCAGCACCTGCCAATGTCCCAGATGCCCTTGAGAAGGACCAAGCCACCCTAACCTTGGCTGCCACCAGGTGGAAAAGCGAGAATCCAAGAGGTGTCTCGTTCCCAAACTGCCTCTGTGATGGAAACACTTCTTTACATTTGACATCCTTTGAAAACATGGCTCAATCCGGTTTGGGATGTTGAAGCCAAAACCGGACCCCGGTTCCTGTCCACGGCCGTTGGGACGATAGAGAAGGTCGCCTTTGATCCTTGTCCTCTTCGAAGCCCGAAGCCGACTCCGCTGGCTGTCAATGCTCCTTTGTGGTGACTCACACTGAAGAGAGGTGAAGCCAGATTATTTGGACAGCTGGTGGGGAGGAATCAGACGGTGCTCCTGTGCCAGAGCTGAGTCCCGAAGGTGGGAGATCAAAAGAGCAGGGTAGAAATGGCAGCAGGCTGCAAATCCAGACTGTCCGGCCACGTGCTGGAAAGGGCAGGCTGGAAAGCCCAGATGTGCCTGGGGCTTTGGATCAGTGACCTCTCTCACAAAGAGGACAGATGTGAGGTTGATAGTGGCTGAGTTGAAGGAGGGCAGACCGTTCCCAGCTCCTAAAACCCTCACTGACTTTTTATGTTACCCAACTGTGTAATGTCATCAGCACTAGGAGGAGGAAGGGGAGAGGAGGTCCTTGGTGCGCTGAGCTTTGTAGTTTTGTAGCAGACATTTTATCAACCAACTAGGTAACATCATCAGTGTTAGAAGAAAGGAGGGGTGGAGAAGAGGAAGGAAGGAAGGAAGGAAGGAAGGAAGGAAGGAAGGAAGGAAGGAAGGAAGGAAGGAAGGAAGGAAGGAAGGAAGGGGAGAGGAGAGGAGAGGAGAGGAGAGGAGAGGAGAGGAGAGGAGAGGAGAGGAGAGGAGAGGAGAGGAGGAGGAGGTCCTTGAGTGCTCTTGAGTTTGGTGGTTTTCTTATACACAACTAGGTAAATGTTCATAGAGATTCTCTATCATCCAGGTCCTGGTTGTCCCAAAGGTGCTTTTTCAAGAGGCCAGTGGACTTTCTCAATTTTTTCTTTGAAGACATTTCGCGTCACATCCAAGAAGCTGAAGACGTGAAAGAGAAAGAGAAAGACAAAGAAAGATGAGAAGCGTCTTCAAACAAAAACCAGAAAGTCCAGTTGCTTCTTGAAAAATGCATCTTTGGGAAAAACAGCTAGGCAACATCATGAGTGCTAGCATGGATGATGTTACTTTGTTGGGCCATGAAACGCCTGCCAGGAAACAAACAAGCTCAGAGAGCACCGAGGGCCCCACGCTTCATCGCTGAGCCACAAATAGGTTCTTCTCTTCAACTCACCATCTCCTGGTGCTCGGCCCAAAGTCAGCCAGATGGCTTTGTCGTAAGACGAGGATTACCTATAAACAGTGTCACCTTTTCCTGCAAGAACTGCCGTTTCGGAAGGCCCGCCGAGGTCACCCGGATCCCTTCTGCCTTTGTTTAAAACAAGCGAGACACGGGTTAACTTGCTCTATTGAAGCTTGTTTTATTATTCTCCAGGCGAGGTCTGGGGTGAGCCGAGCTGATTGGGGTCATTCTCTCATGAAAGCCACAGGTGAGAAGGATTGTGGTTACTGTTGCAACAAAACACATTATCTTTGGTTTTGCAACCAATTAGCTTGTAAAGATGACAGAATCGGCTTTTCTTCGAGGCCAAACATTTGATCCCTTCTTTTAGAGCGGTTGCCATCGGGATGGGCTCCTTCCCCGAGGCCCGGCTTGGCTGCCCGTTGAGTTTTTTTCAGCAATTGAAGAATCTCAGTGAAGGTCGGTTGTGTCGTATTCCGAGGACGTTTTCCACCAGGCCCAAACAACAGGAGAGAGATTGTCTTTCTCCCGCTTAATCTAGAAGTGGCTAAATCCTGCTTTCGAACGCTTCCCCCCGAGGAACGGATCTGCCTGTAATATCAAAGTGAAGCCATTTTGCGCCGTTTCCCAGATTCTCCATCCCTCCCACCAGACCTTCACCCGCCTCAAAAGAGCCTCCGGGTTTTGCAAACTCATTCGGGGTCAGTTTGAAAATTTGGTTCCAATTTCTCGGGCAAGATTTTGACCTGATTTTACAAACTTACAACCATTCGTTTATTGACCTGCAAAGGCAGAATCTTGGAACCTGCCTGAGACGTTCCCCGGCCTTGTTGATTTAAGTTTCATCAAGGTGGAAACTCATTGGACAAAGACTAGATCACATGAAGTGTTGCTACCACTTTATAAGGCCTTGGTAAGGCCACACTTGGAATCCTGCATCCAGTTTTGGTCGCCATGATGTAAAAAAAAGATGTGGAGACTCTAGAAAGAGTGCAGAGAAGAGCAACCAAGAGGATTAGGGGACTGGAGGATAAAACATAGGAAGAACGGTTGCTGGAACTGGGTATGTCTAGTTTAATGAAGAGAAGGACCAGGGGAGACAGGATAGCAGTCTTCCAATATCTCAGGGGCTGCCCCAAAGAAGAGGGAGTCAAGCTATTCTCCAAAGCCCCTGAGGGCAGGACAAGAAGCAATGGGGGGAAACTTACCAAGGAGAGAAGCAACCTGGGATTAAGGAGAAACTTCCTGACAGTGAGAACAATTAACCACTAGACCAGCTTGCCTTCAGAAGTTGTGGGTTTGTAATTTGTCTGAAATAAAATAGAATAGAGCTGGAAGGGACCTTGGAGGTCTTCTAGTCGTCTCAGGCAGGAGAACCTCTACCATTTCAGACAAGTGACTGTCCAGTCTCTTCTTAAAAACTTCCAGTGATGGAGGCACCCCCAACTTCTGAAGGCAAGCCGTTCTAGTAGTTAATTGTTCTCAGTGTCAGGAAGTTTCTCCTTAATTCCAAGTTGCTTCTCTCCTTGGTAAGTTTCCATCCATCATTTCTTGTCCTGCCTTCTGGTGCTTTGAAGAATAATTTGACCCCCTCCTCTTTGTGGCAGCCCCTCCAGTATTGGAAGACTGCTATCCTGTCATCTCTAATTCTTCTTTTCTCTAGACTAGCCAAACCCAAATCCTGCAGCCGTTCTTCTTCCTGCCTGAGCAGGGGGCTGGACTAGAAGACCTCCAAGGTCCCTTCCAACTCTGTAATTCTCTATTCACTGAATGCTTTGAAAACTTCTATCCATCCTTCTCTCTGTTCCCTTGGACAAATAATGAGATAAGCTACTCTGTGATTCACTCATCTTCTCTCGACTCCTTGGATCTTCCTGGCCTTCCTTTTGCAGCCTGCTGGCTGCCTGTCACGACACCCCACTCGCAGCCCTACAAATATTAACCCCACCTGGAGCCATCATTCAACAGGTTCAGGACCAACATATCAATCAGTGGAAGCTGAAACTGTGAATTAGAAACAGGCCTTGTTTGAACCAGATGTTGACCATTTGCATTCCTTCTCGGGTTTTTGAACCGCCGACTCGGTCTTGCGTTTTCCATCTCATCCATCCATTCTTGTCTCTTCACCAAATATTTCTTCCTCCTGGATCCCATTTATTCAGAAGGATACTCCCACCCCAATGTTTTTCCCAGAACTTCCATCATTTCTTCTCACCCATCGCTCACCCTTGCTATCAATTCCTTTTTTTCATAAGCCCCAGAAACAACCTCACTGACAAAAAAGGTTGTATTTATTGTAGCTCTTTCCGTTGTGTGTAAACTGACCCTTTCACTTCCCTGCGTGCATTCAACAGCTCCTCTACACAAGATCAGGCCGTCCCCACTCAGACCGAATATATTCCTCTCCTTTCTCTTAATTTCATAGGCATGCTCATTAACAGTTCAATCGTTCATTCATTTTGTTTATTTATTAAATTTGCAATGGATGGAAACTCATCAAGGAGAGAAGCAACCTAGAACTGAGACGTTTCTTGAGTTAGAACAATTAACCAGTGGAACAGCTTGCCTCCAGAAGTTGTGGGAGCTCCATCACTGGAGGCCTTCAAGAAGAGAAGAGACAGCCATGTGTCCAGAATTGTACAGGGTCTACTGCTTAAGCAGGGGGTTGGACTAGAAGACCTCTAAGGCCCCTTCCAATTCTGTTGTTCTGTTATTCTGTTCAGTGATACAATGATCTTTGTCCCAAAGACATTTTTTCCAAGAGGCAACTAGACTTTCTGGTTTTTCTTTGAAAACATTTCGCTTCTCACCCAAGAAGCTTCTTCAGTTCATCTTTGCCATCTCATCCAGAATCTACATAGCACTTCATACCCAACCATCTAGAAGTTACATGCCTTTTACTAACAATGGATGTTCTGAACGTGATATTCCTTCCTCCCATTTTTCCCAGCCCAATAAAACTGGGATATTGGTGAGGTCAAGAGAGCGTAAAGGGTCCAAATGTATCAAACGAGCTTCCATAATTAAGGTCAACACCTTAGCTATGTTGACAAATGTGCAGATAATGGGGTTTTAAAATATTAAGGCGAACGGATGATATCACGGTAACCTGAGGTTCGGCAGCCCAATTCATACCTAGGAATTCAATCTCAAGGGCAACATTTCAAATAGAGAGACGTCAACCAGTGAGAAAATGAGGAAAGACGCTAGACATTTGGTAAAAAAATGAAGTATTCCCTTCAATGAATGTTGTCTCTTGATGATTGCATCCATGCAATGTCCTTGGCTATTTAATAGGAGCGGCTTGCCATCTTCTGAATTTTATTTCCTCCATCAGAACCAGGTGTGCCCTTAACGAAGTACGGATGATCCTCAACTTACAACCACAATTTCTGTTGCTCAGTGAGACAGTTGTTAAGTGGGTGTCCTCCTGGATACACGGCTGTCTTTAGAAGAGCATATGACGGCTGTGGCCAGGGGGGCTTTCTATCAGGTTCGCCTGATCAACCAGTTGCGTCCCTTTCTGGACTGGGACACCTTGCGCACAGTCACTCATGCCCTTGTCACTTCCCGTCTGGACTACTGTAACGCTCTCTACGTGGGGCTCCCCTTGAAGAGCACTCGGAGGCTCCAACTGGTCCAGAATGTGGTCGCGTGGGTAATTATGGGGGGCGACTCGACGAACCCATGTAACACCTCTCCTGCGTGAGCTGCACTGGCTCCCAGTGGTCCTCCGGATGCAAATCAAGGTGTTGGTCACCACCTTTAAAGCACTCCATGGCTTAGGACCTGGGTATCTACGAGATCGCCTTCTGCCACCGATAGCCTCCCACCGGCCAGTACGCTCTCACAGAGAGGGACTCCTCAGGGTGCCATCGGCCAAATTATGTCAACTGGTGACCCCCAGGGGGAGGGCCTTCTCTGTGGGAGCCCCTGCCCTTTGGAATGAATTGCCCCTGGAGATACGTAGGATCCCCAACCTACGGACCTTTCGCCGAGCCCTCAAGACTCTATTATTCCAGCAGGCTGGGCTAATGAAAGTATGATTTTAAATTGGGTATTTTAGTTTTGGGTTTTTTAAAAAATAAAACAGGGCCAAATTATGTAATACATTTTAAATTGTTTTTAAAGTTTTATGGTATATGTTGTTTTATCATGGTGCCCTCAGGCCCTCAGGAGAAGGGCAGTATAAAAATTTAATAAACTAAACTAAACTAAACTAAACTAAACTAAACTAAACTAAACTAAACTAAACTAAACTAAACTAAACTAAACTAAACTAAACTAAACTAAACTAAACTGAGTTTTGCCCCATTTTATGACCTTCCTTGCTACCGCTGTTCAGTGAATCACTGCAATTGTTAAGATAGTCACACGATTATTAAGTGGATCTGGTTTTCCCTCCAGAAGTTATGGATGCTCCAACACTGGAAGCTTTTAAGAAGAGACTGGAGAACCATTTCTCTGAAATGGTATATAGGGTTTCCTGCCTGAGCAGGGGGTTGGACTAGAAGACCTCCAAGGTCCCTTCCAACTCTGTTATTCTATTCTATGTCGCTTTTTTCAGTACAGTAGTTGGAACTTTTGCCACTAAATGAACTGTTGTTCATTTGCTGTCCAAACCAACCCTGAACATAATTAGTCTCTGAGATGGACAAGAGCCAACACTAGGTATTGCCAGATGCATAGAGTGTGAGAGAGGGAAAGTGTGTCTCCTCCGAGCCATTACTCCAGGTGGCTTCATGGACGTAGCTATGGAGCGGTCTTCCCAACACAGTAGAAGTGAGTTCCTGTAGCGAGTAAGGAAGGGGATCTTGATGGAAAGACCAGGAACATTATCTGGGTAAAGGAGACTGAGACATTTTGAAGTCCTGAGAAATGAGAAGAAGCTCAGACGAGATGCCTCCCTGATTCACAGGAGTAAAAGTGGGGGGGGGGAGCTAGAGGGGAGCACAATTAGCCTTGGAAGATCCTGTTATCATAGCTTATCTCAATCAAGTGTAACTTCTCTCTTCGTCTCCAGGGGAGAAGTCTGGTCTGATCTACTTAGTGGGTAGACTCTTTCTTTCTTTCTTTCTTTCTTTCTTTCTTTCTTTCTTTCTTTCTTTCTTTCTTTCTTTCTTTCTTTCTTTCTTTCTTTCCTTCCTTCCTTCCTTCCTTCCTTCCTTCCTTCTTTCTTTCTTTCCTTCCTTCTTTCTTTCTTTCTTTCTTTCTTTCTTTCTTTCTTTCTTTCTTTCTTTCTTTCTCACTTCCACATTTTCTCCCTTCCTTTTTCCTTTTCTTCCTTTTTCCTTCTTTCTTTTCCTTTTTTCCTTCTTCCCTTCCATCCTTCCTCCTTTTATTCTTTCCTTCCTTTTTTCTTCCCTTCCTTCCTTCTCTCTGTCATTCCTTCCTTCTTGTTCTCCTTTCTTTTTTCTTTTTTACTTCCAACTTTTTTCCTTCTTTTTTTCTCTCCCCCTTTCCTTCTTTACTCCCTTTCTTTCTTTTCTTTAACCCACCTTATCTTCCTTCCTTCTTCCCTTCCATCCTTCCTCCTTTCTTCTTCCTTTTCTTTCTTTCTTCCATCCTTCCTTCCCTGCCTTCCCTGCCTTTTTTTCTTCTTCTGTTTCTTCCTTTTCTCTTTCCTTCCTTCCTTCCCTTCCTCCTTTCTTCATTTTCCTTCCTCTTTCCTTTTCTTTGTCTTTCCTTTCTTCCCTCTCTTCTTTGACCTTTTTAACAATGACATTCCCCAGCTCTGGCGCAGCTCCTCTGAAGAATTCAAGCCCCCTACAACACCTACCACTACTCACTACTACACCACTACTCACCAAAGTCCAAAGTGGCTGGAGTTGTTGGGGAAGAGCGCCAGGGGACCAGTGGCAGGAGGAGGGGAGCACTGTCAGAGATGCAGCCAAGTCTGAATGCCCGTATTGGGAGGGGGGGTCAGCTATAGGGGTGGATGGGATGAAGTGGGAAGGTTAAGGCAGGTGTGTTCAATTGTCCCATTCAGCACCCAGGGAGCCACAGGTTCCTTCTTCCAACTGGACTGGGGTAGAAGTGAGGAAAGTCACCCCTCCTACAAAAAATGCAATATATTGAGAAATATTTAAAAAGGCAGGATAAAATATTTCCCCTAAAAGAGAAATAAAAAAATCTTAAGGGAGACAGAAACTCAAGAGCCCCAGCTCCCTTCCCCCATCAGATATTTGGTGCCCATTGAGAAGGACTGGGCCAGCCTATCTACAAGACAAAAGACCTTCATCTCCTGGGTGATGGGATTAAAACATGACCCCTCAGGACATAATAGGATTATTAGCAGCAGGGCTCACTGCATTGCGAAATCTCCTAAGGATATTGCATCAGAGTCCAAACTTCAACCAAACTTATCTCAGACAAACATGACCGCACATGGCCCCACGGGAGTCAGACAACAGCCAATAGAATACATGTTCTTGCACAGGAACAGGAAGCTCAAGTTCAAAGCCCAAAAGAAGGTATAAACGCTTCTCACCCTCAACTTCATGTGTTCAGCTGCACCAGAGAACCATGTGCTTGGTGGTTGTATTCACCATTAAACCATCTATTCAATCAGCCTCCATGTTTCCAGTGTCTTTCTCCTCACTTGGAACTGAACCAGGTGGATATTTCTTCCAACAGGAGCTCAAACTTCCTTCTCCAAACTGCAGGGATGTGACTGGCTAAGAAGCTCAAGCAAGGTTCTCAACCTGGCCTCTTGCCTATTCAGCAGTTGCCATAAATTGCTTTCCCAATTGCGCTGAAGTGTACCTGCTGTAATATTAAAAGGTGATGAAGGTTTTATGAAGTCGAGCCAACAGCTATGAATGTCAATGACGGCCATCATTTTCCCACAAGGCTTTCAATGCTCACTCATGCCTGAGAATTCCCGTGAATTTCCCCCAGCCAATCTTCCATTTGGAGAGAAAAACAGCTGTAAGCCTCACCTCTAGAATGGCCAAGTTAGCCGAGGAAACTGCCATATATATACAAGCTCAGACTCCAGCCTGCCTCAAACTGACACGTTTCTTTCACACACACACAAACAAGCTTGTATAATCTCCAATTATCTTTATTCCAAAGATGTTTTTTTTTTTCAAGAGGCAACTGGACTTTTTTTCTTTCATATATACTGTATTTTCCTGCATATAAGACCACTTTCTAACCCACAAAAATCTTCTCAAAAGTCGGGGGTCGTCTTATATGCCGGGCCTCATTCTCCTGTAACCAGGCAGACCAGCCCATAAGGCTCTGACGAGCCTTAAATGGCTCTGAGGAGGATCGTCTTATACGCCCAGTCGTCTTATACGCCAGAAAATATAGTATATATTATTTTTTATTATACATTTTCCTTTATTCTACATCACGTTTCCATTTCTGCAACGACCGTGTACGATTTGTATCAAGTCTCTTTTAAATATACATAGCAGTGGTGAAATCCAATTTTTTTTTTTACTACCGGTTCTGTGGGCGTGGCTTGGTGGGTGTGGCAGGGGAAGGATACCTCAGGACTCGGTGTTAAATAAGGTTGGGAGAATGAGACCGGGGAGGAAAAAATTACTATCCCAAGCAGTGGTGAAATTCAATTTTTTTTACTACCGGTTCTGTGCAGGGGTGAAATGTAAAATGTGTTACTACTGGTTCTGTGGACGTGGCTTGGTGGGGGTGGGGAGGTAATGTGACTGGGTGGGCGTGGCCAACTTTTTTTTTTAACCTTTCAAAGCATTTTTCTAATGCTTTGAAAAGCCTCTGGCAATCAGGGAACTCAGCTGGGATCATCAGAGACTTTTCAAAGCATTTTTTTTATCGCCTCTCCAGCCAAGAGGTTGCAGAAAAAAATGCTTTGAAAAGCCTCTGAGGATCCCAGCTTAGCCATACGGTCATCAGAGGATTTTTTTTTTTTACTTTTAAAAGTATTGTTTCATCAGAAGAGGTTGTAGAAAAAAATGCTTTTAAAAGTAAAAAAAAAGCCTCTGATGATCGTGCGACTCAGCTGAGCATGGTGGGGGTGAGGCACGCAGAGATTTTTGCTACCGGTTCTCCGAACCACCCACTGCCATCGCTACCGGATCGGGCGATCTGGTCCAAACCGGGAGCATTTCACTCCTAGTTCTGTGGGCGTGGCTTGGTGAGTGTGGTGTGGCTTGGTGGGCATGGCTTGGTGGGCATAGCAGGGGAAGGATACTGCAAAATCCCCATTCCCACCCCACTCTGGGGTCAGCCAGAGGTGGTATTTGCCAGTTCTCCGAACTACTCAAAATTCCCGCTACCGGTTCTCCAGAACCTGCTGGATTTCACTCCTGATACATAATATTATACACCCTGATTATAACCATTGTTATCATATTTATACAATGTAGTCACTTTTAAATATATATAATCTTGTATGTCCTAGTTATAACCGTTATTCTCATAGTTACACCATAACACTCTATACACTTTAGTCTATAGTCAAATATAGTCCAATGGTAATGTTACTTATAGTATATATGCTTATATATGTCTATATATATGTATGTATTTCTATTTTGTTAATCTTCTTTCGTTATTAAGTTACTAATCTCTGCACCTGTTATTTAACCATTTGTACAATAAGTCCCATGCAACTGGACTTTCTTGATTCTTTGTTGTTCTTGTTTTTGTTTTTGTTTGAAGATATTTCGCTTCTCATCCAAGAAGCTTCTTCAACTCTGACTGGATGGTGGGGAATGGAAGGACTGTCTTTAGTTGAGTTGATAGAGAATTAATGACCAATGCATCTTGAATCCTAGGGTTGGAAAGGGACCTCAGAGGTCTTCTAGTCCAACCGTTCCTCAAAGGAGGAGACCTTCTACCATCCCGGTCAAGAAATTGTCCAATCTTGTCTTGAAAGCATCCAGGGATGGAGCACCCACAATTCCATGAAACAAGCTAGCCCACTGATTAATTGTTCTCACTGTCAGGAAATTCCTCCTTATTTCCAGGTTGAATCTTTCCTTGATCAGTTTCCATCCATTATTCCTTGTCTGGCCTTTGGGTGATTTGGAGAATAGCTTGACCCATTCCTCTCTGGGGCAGCCCTTCAAATATTGGAAGACTGTTATATGATGTCTCCCCTGGTCCTTCTCTTCACTAGACTAGCCAGGCCCAGTTCCTGCAACCGTTCATCATATGTTTTTGCTCCTGTCCCTTCATCATCCTGATTGCTCTTCTCTGCACTTTTTCTAGAGTCTCAACATCTTTTTTACATCGTGGCGACCAAAACTGGATGCAATATTTCAAGTGTGGCCTTACCAAGGCCTTATAAAGTGGCATTAACACTTCACGTGATCTTGATTCTATCCCTCTGTTGATGAAAGCAAGGATTGGGTTGGCCTTTTTGGCAACTGCTGCACACATCTGGCTTATATTTAAGTCATGGTCTACTAGGATAGAGGTCCCCAACATTTCTGGCACCAGGGGCCAATTTCAGTAGGAAAATTGTCTTCCATGGATGGGAGGCAGGATAGTTTTGTTTGCAATTTAGATCCTGTACAAGCACAGATGAAGTTTTACTCACTCACCCATTGCTTGGGTGGTCCTAACAGGCTGTGGACCAATACCAGTCCACAGCCCAGGGACCCCTGAACTAGCACACCTGTCAGTTACTATTGTTGAGCCAGCATTTGGTATAGTAGAATAGAATAGAATAGAATAGAATAGAATAGAATAGAATAGAATAGAATAGAATAGAATAGAATAGAATAGAATAGAATAGAATAGAATAGAATAGAATAGAATAGAATAGAATAGAATAGAATAGAATAGAATAGCTGGAAGGGCTAGGAGTGGGAGGCACTGTTCTACGGTGGTTCTCTTCTTATCTCTCTGACCGGTCACAGTCTGTGTTGGCAGGAGGGCAGAGGTCGACTTCAAGACACCTTATTTGTGATGTGCCACAGGGGTCGGTCCTCTCACCTCTTTTGTTCAACATTTATGTGAAGCCGCTGGGTGAGCTCATCCGTGGTTTGGGAGTGCAATGCCATCTTTACGCTGATGATACTCAGCTTTACATCTCCACCCCAGACCACCCCAATGATGCCCTTGCAGTGATGTCCCAGTGCCTCGAAGCCGTGCGGATCTGGATGGGGAAGAACAGGCTCCGACTCAACCCTTCCAAGTCTGAATGGCTGTGGATGCCGGCGTCCCGATATAGCCACCTGATACCATCGCTGACTATTGGTGGCGAGTCATTAGCCCCCGCAGAGAGGGCTCGCACCCCGTGGCCAGGGGTGCTTTTTATCGGGTTCGCCTGATTCGCCAGTTGCGGCCCTTTCTAGATCGGGACTCCTTACGCACAGTCACTCATGCCCTCATCACTTCCCGTCTGGACTACTGTAATGCTCTCTACATGGGGTTCCCCTTGAAGTGCACACGGAGGCTCCAACTGGTCCAGAATGCAGCTGCGCGGGTGATATTGGGAGTGACATGGCGCTCACATGTGACACCACTCCTACGCGAGCTGCACTGGCTTCCGGTGGTCTTCCGGGTGCGCTTCAAGGTGTTGGTTCTTACCTTCAAACTCCTCCATGGCTTAGGACCTGGGTATCTACGAGACCACCTTCTGCAACCGATAACCTCCCACCAACCAGCACGCTCCCACAGGGTGGGCCTCCTCGGGGTGCCATCACTAAAGCAATGCCGACTAGTGGTTCCCAGAGAAAGAGCCTTTTCTGTTGGGGCACCTACCCTTTGGAACAGGTTACCCCCAGGGATACGAATGATCCCAGATCTTCGTACTTTCCGTCGTGCAGTTAAGACCTTTCTTTTTCACCAAGCCGGTCTGGCATAAATCTTTTCTAATTTTTTAAATCTTATGCTGAAGTTTCTTTACTGTTGAGCCAAACTGGCTTAATTATTTATATTCACATTCTATATGTATGTCATTTTAACTGTTCACCGCCCTGAGTCCTTCGGGAGAAGGGCGGTATAGAAAATAAATAAATAAATAAATAAATAAATAAATAAATAAATAAATAAATAAATAAATAAATAAATAAATAAATAGAATAGAATAGAATAGAATAGAATAGAATAGAATAGAATAGAATAGAATAGAATAGAATAGAATAGAATAACACAGTTGGAAGGGACCCTGGAGGTCTTCTAGTCCAACCCACTGCTTAGGCTGGAAACCCTATACCATTTGTGGCAAATGGTTATCCAATCCCTTCTTGGATAACCTCCAGTGATGAAGCATCCACAATTTCTGAAGGCAGAAGTTCCATTGGTTATTGTTCCAATGTTAGGAAGTTTCTCCTTAGTTCCAGGTTCCTTCTCTCTTTGATTAGTTTCCATCTGTTCCTTCTTCTCCTGCCTTCTGGTGCTTTGGAGAATAGCTTGACTCCCTCTTCTTTATGGCAGCCCCTGAGATATTGGAAGACTGCTATCCTGTCTCCCCTGGTCCTTCTTTTCATAAAACTAGCCATGCCCAGTTCCTGCAACCATTCACCATATGTTTTAGCCTCCAGCCCCCTAATCCTCTTCTCTGCAGTCTTTCGAGAGTCTCAACTCTGGTATAGAGAGTGCTGGATTGGAGTATTCTGGTTTATTTAAGGGCTGGGTATTCCACACAAACCCAGATAGACGTTTATGATCAAACAAGGTTCATGTGAGACAGGAAATTCTTGTCTAAATGATATTTTTCCCCCTCTCTAATTTGCCTCAGCGTTACTTTCTTAGCTCAACTCTGGAGGGAACTGCTAATTTTGAGCCAAAGGTTGTGCCAGGGTCTCCGAGTTCGTTAAGACTCCTTGTAAATCAATTATTTAATGAGTGGATACTGTGCACTCAAATATATCAAGGGCATTTCCCAGGTGAGGCTGTGTTTAAAGAGGAAGTCTTTGTTTTTGTTAATGGATAAGGACTTTATGAGTATTATGCAATCCAAAATACATGCACACATATGCAAGTATGCAAACACAGAGAGAGAGAGACACGCACACAAGTACACAAACAGAGACACACACACACACACACACCCTCTGTTCCAGTTCTGCTGCAAATAATGAATTAAAATATATTCTTTTCAAAGGTTACTTGCAACCCTGCAATTATTCCATGGTGGAGGAGCATTATTAAAGATTGGCTTCAGTTTTTATTTAAAAATAATAATAATTCCAAGCTGGAATTATTATTTTTTCTATAAAAGGAGGAAGCCGGGAGGGGAGAAGGAAGCTGATTCTTTAATACAGTTTTCATTTCTAGTCTTTATGACTGCCAACCATTTAGACTGTTAACGGAATGGAGCACAATGTAAAACACGAAATGAGCAGGCATTAAAAAAAAGAAAACCCTCCTCAAGAGGAGCAATTTGATCTTAGAGAGTTGAGATTTATAAAGAAAACCTTTCAGCTAGCTCTTAGCCACTAACAGAATGATAATTGAATTACTAGCGAAAGGACAATTCAGAAGGCAATCAGATCACAATCCTACCTCCTTACGGATCTGAGAGTAAATCGCATTAAATGCAGTGGTAGGATTCAATTTTTTTTACTACTGGTTCTATGGGCGTGGCTTGGTGGGCGTGGCATGGCTTGGTGGGCGTGGCAGAAGAAGGATACTGTAAAATCTCCATTCCCTTTCCACTCCAGGGGAAGGTTACTGCAAAATCCCCATTTTCACCCAGTCAGCTGTGACTCGGGAGGCGGAGAATAGATGGGGGTGGGGCCAGCCAGAGGTGGTATTTACCGCTTCTCTGAACTACTCAAAATTTCCGCTACCGGTTTTCCAGAACTGGTCAGAACCTGCTGAATATCACCTCTGACTAAATGCACCGGTGCTTCCTTCTATTTAGACACGACAGGTAGTCCTCAATGTTTCGTTTAGTGACCATTTGAAGTTATGACAGCACTGAAGAAGTGACTTACGACCATTTTCACGCTTACGGCCATTGCAGCATTCCCTGTGGTCGTGTGATCAAATTTCAGACATTTGGCAACTGTCGTATTTATGATGGTTGGAGTGTTCCAGGGTCCGATGATCCCTTTTTGTGACCTTCTGGCAAGCAAAGTCCATGGGGGGAGGAGGAAGCCGGATTCATTTTACAGCTGTGTTACTCACCGAACAATCAATAAATCAATCAGAATAGAGCTGGAATGGACCTTGGAGGGTTTCTAGGCCAACTCCCCACTCAAACAGGAGACCCTCGACCATTTCAGACAAGTGGCTGTCCAGTCTCCTCTTAAAAACCTCCATTGATGGAGCACCCACAACTTCTGGTGGCAAGCAGTTCCGCTGGTTAATTGTCCTCACTGTTGGGATGTTACTCCTCAATTCCAGGTTGCTTCTCCATCAGTGAAGGTTTTTAAGAAGAGACTAGACAGCCACTTATCTGAAATAGTATAGGTCAGTGATGGCTAACCTTTTTGTTGCCAAAAGTGGGAGGAGTGTGTGGGGGGTCACGCTTGTGCATGCCCACACCCATAATTCAGTGCGCCCCACCCCCCTGTGCATGCCCACACGACCCCACTGAGCTCCCCCTGCTTTTGGCATGTGATGGCACAGTGGGCACATGAGGCCCATTTTTCGCCCTCCCCAGGCTCCAGAGGCTTTCTTGGAGCCTAAGGAGGGCGAAAACGGCCTTCCTTGCCTCCCCGGAGGCTTGAAACAGTCTGTTTGTTGATTTCTGGTGGGACCTAGGAAGCCTCTGGAGCCTCGGGAGAGTGAAAAACAGGACTTCCCTCCGCCGGAGGCCCTCCAGAGGCTGGAAACAGCCTGTTTCCCAACTTCCGGTGGGCCCGGAAGGCCCGATAATCAGCTAGCTGGCGTATGCATGCGTGCCGGAGCTGAGCTAGGGCAACACTCACGTGCCCACCGATATGGCTCCGGGTGCCACCTGTGGCACGCGTGCCATAGGTTCGCCATCACGGGTATAGGTTCTCCTCCTTGAGACCCTATGAGACCAGGAGGCTGGTCCAAGGCCCCCTCCAAATTCTCTTCTCTTCTCTTCTCTTCTCTTCTCTTCTCTTCTCTTCTCTTCTCTTCTCTTCTCTTCTCTTCTCTTCTCTTCTCTTCTCTTCTCTTCTCTTCTCTTCTCTTCTTCTATTCTATTCTATTCTTCATTCCAATATTCTATTGTATTCTATTCCATCCCATCCCATCCCATCCTACTCTACTCTACTCCACTCCCTCCACTCCACCCCACCCCACCCCACCCCACCCCACCCCATCCCATCCCATCCTACTCTACTCTACTCCACTCCACTCCACTCCACTCCCTCCACTCTACTCCCTCCACTCCACCCCACCCCACCCCACCCCACCCCATCCCATCCTACTCTACTCTACTCTACTCTACTCTACTCTACTCTACTCTACTCTACTCCACTCCACTCCACTCCACTCCCTCCACTCTACTCCCTCCACTCCACCCCACCCCACCCCACCCCACCCCATCCCATCCTACTCTACTCTACTCTACTCTACTCTACTCTACTCTACTCTACTCTACTCCACTCCACTCCACTCCACTCCACTCCACTCCACCTTATCCTATCCTATCCTTTCCTATCCTATCCTATCCTATCCTATCCTATCCTATCCTATCCTATCCTATCCTATCCTATCCTATCCTATCCTATCCTATCCTACCTATCCTATCCTATCCTATCCTTTTCAGACCTCAAAAGTCCTTTCCAGCCTTATTTTTCTATGTCCTGTGTTCTAATCTATCCTTCCCATCTGTCCGTTGAAATACCCTGTCCTCTAAAACTTGCAATTATAAATACCTATCTTGATGGCCGTCTTCTAGTATTTGTGGGTCTGCCACAGAGAAGAGGGGATCAACCAAAACACTTGAAGGCAGGGCAAGAAATAACAGAGGGAGGCTTAATCAAGGAGAGATCCAAACCAGAACTAAGGAGAACTTTCCTGACAGTGAGAACAATGAAACCGGCCTCCAGACATTGTCGATGCTACACCCCTGGAGGTTTTCAAGAACAGATCGGACAACCATTTGTCCAGTGGTGTGATTCAACCGGGTTGCACCACTTTGGCCGAAGCGGTAGTTAAATTCCTGGCTGTCCCCAACCCTCCCCTCCCTGCCCCTTCCTCACAGGCTCCATTTTGGCTCCCAGGTAAGTGCAGGGAGGCCTACTATGACCAAAACGGGGCATGGGGGGGTGCAGTGCCCCCCCCACGGCCTGTTTCTGCTCCTAGTGAGGTGCAGAAGGCCGAGTGCTGCGTGCCACACCCCCTGGCTACCCCCCCATGGCCACGCCCACCCAGACAGTCATTAAGGCAGAGAACCGGTTGTTAAATTATTTTACTCCCTCCACTGCATTTGTCTGAAACGATAGAGGGTCTTGGACTAGAAAATCTCCAAGGTCCCTTCCAACTCTGTTTTTCTGTCAATTAATCAATCGAATAGTTTGCATCCAGAAGTTGTGGGCGCTCTATCCCTGGAGGTTTTCAAGAAAAAAACTGGGTAGCCATTCATCCAGAGTGTCAGTGGTGGGTTGCTCCCAGTTCCCAAGAGCCGGTAGTAAAAATTTGTAGCAGGTCGGAGAAGCGGTAATAACACCGCCCACCTCATCAGAGGCTTTTTTTTTTTTACTTTTAAAAGCATTTTTTCTACAACCTCTTCGGCCAAAAAAAATGCTTTTAAAAAAATTTTTTTTAAAAAAAAAGCCTCTGGCGATCTTAGCTGAGTTGCCTGATCGTCAGAGGCTTCTAAAAGCATTTTTTTTTCTGCAACCTCTTAAAGTTGTAGAAAAAATGCTTTTAAGAGTAAAAAAAAAAAGGGCCACGCCCACCCACTCACACTACCCCCACCACCAAGCCACGCCCACAAAATAAGCCACGCCCACAGAACCCATAGTAAAAAAATTGAGAACCCAGCCCGGCAGAATGTTATAGGGTCTTCTGCTTGGGCAGGAAGTTGGACTTGAAGATCTCCAAGGTCTCTCCCAACTTTATTATTCTATCTTCTGTGTCCATGATGGCGAACCTATGGCATGGGTACCAAAGGTGGCACGCAGAGCCATATCTGTGGGCACAGAAGCGTTGCCCTACTCAGCTCCAGCATGCATATGCGTGCCGGCCAGCTAATTTTCCGGTTTTCCGGGCCCACCTGAAGCCAGAAAATGGGCTGTTTCTGGCCTCTGGAGGGCCTCCTGGAGGGGGGGGAAGGAAGGCTGTTTTCACCCTCCCCAGGCTCCAAGAAAGCCTCTGGAGCCTGGGGAGGGTGGAAAACAGCCCTATTGGGCCCACTGTGCCATTGCATGCCAAAATTGGGGGTAGTCCAGGTAGGGTCACACTCACACACGTGCAGGGGGTGGGGCACATTGAATTATGGATATGGGCACATGCATGCACGACACACACACACACCCTGCATGATCCCCACTTTTGGCACACAAGAGCAAAAAGATTAGCCATCACTGTTCTATGTTCTAATCGATATGTCCCTTGTGCTTTTCCAAACTTTCTAAGACTTGCAATTATCAATGCACATCTGGGAAAAAAGAACGGTGTCTTTGATTAGCAGGTAGATTGGAAGAAGGGGTTAAAACTTTCGCATATGTTCCTTTTGTAAAAGAAATTGCTATGGACTGGAGATGCGGATGAAAGGCTTGCTTGAATGAACACAAGCCAGATCAGCTGGGAAAAGAGGCACCCAACCTTCCCCGGGCTCTGATCTTCTGCCAGGAAAACTTCCCGCAGGAAACCGCATGATGTTATATTTTGGCCCAGCGTGTTCTTCTCCTGATGCTGCCTTGTGGTCTCCAAAACCCCTTTTATCTAAGCCAGCAAAATAAGCCTCTACGCTGAAGCAGTGGGCTTATTAAATTGCTCTCTAATATCCCATTATTTCACATTTCCCCATTTCGCATGGAGATGTCAGGACACCAGGGACGAGGAAATGTCAAAAAACCCAGATTGGTGAGCAATTCCAAGTTGGGCTTGATTTTTTTTTTCTTTGAGCTTCTCACAGCTCAAAAGCTCTTTTGAGGTCCATCTCTCTCTGGAGAACATGCTTCACTTCTGGCCCACACATCCAAGAATGCTGTTTTTGGCCATCTTCTTCCCAAGGTGGCCTCTCCATTGTTTGCATTGAATAAGGCAGGACAACGGCTGTAATTTCAGCTTCATGAGACATCTGGTAGGAGATCTGCAGGCAGGGGGGGTGGAATCTCTCTGGAGCTTTCTTCCGTTGTACAAAAACCTACAAAAATGTCATGTTGGAGGACTTTAAGCACTCCAGCTGAGAAGGATCTTCTTCTCAAGCTGCGTCTTTGTAAAGAAGAAAGAGAGTCCTTTGGAGCTGGCTAACCCTGTAGATGTTTATATGCAGGACAATGCAGGGAGACACGTGCAGATCTATACATTGGGGAAACAAAACAGACACTTCACAAACGTATGGCGCAACATAGGAGAACAAACCCCTCAAGGCTAGATTAAGAAGTCTATTTGTATTTCAAAGACAACGGACACTCTTCTGAAGACAGCAAAGTCCACATTTTGGACAGAAAGAGAGGGTCAAAGATGTCCAAACTGAACAGACCTCTCTCAACAGAGGGGGAGGGATACAACATCGTCTATCGCCTGTCTACAATACAGTCCCTTCAGCAGTTCCAAAAAGGCTTCGCACCCATTTGCACCACTCAGGTGACCCTAAGGACACAGATAAAGTGGCCTCCAAGTGGCCTCAATGATCCTCTAAAAGGATGCCAATGACCAGTTGTCTACAAGGAATATAAATCCTTCCATTCCCCACCCCCCAGTCAGAGCTGAAGAAGCTGCTTGGATGAGAAGCGAAATGTCTTCCAAAAAACCCCCCAAGAAAGTCCAGTTGCCTCTTGGAAAAATCTCCTTTGGGACAAACTCTGTAGAGTCATCACATTTATTTTCAGGAACTGCATGCCGTTTTCTCCTCTTCCTTTAACGCCATGTCAGTTGTGGAGAGGAACGTCTGCACAACCGTTGAGTGAAGGACATACAACAGCAACAGGGAAATAAGAATAGAAGCACTCCTGCCTGGCAGATAGGAGGGGATGATAGAATGCAACTTTGGAAAGAAGAAGGGGCTTCTGCTGCGAAGAGTTGCGATGTGGGATGTTTTCATCTAGTGTATCAATCAGCCAGCCATGCTCTTTTGTGGCCTATTCCATTCCATGATTCTTTCCACCCACCAGGCCAAATTCAGGGCATGAGGGCTTCTGAGCCTGCTTGGCCCTTGGCAGCTGAACAACCTAACAAGGGATGTGCTTGTGATTCACACTGTGATTCACTTAGGGTTAGACATTGTGACAGTCCAGGAAGTTGGGTTAGTTGAGCACGATTTTAACCATGGAGAGGCATTATTTGCAACTTTCCTCCTCGTGGTTAGGTCTTCTCCTACTAAAACTCCACCTGCCAGTCTGCCTGCTGCCTGACTACCTACCTACCTATCTATCATCTATTTATCTATCTATCTATCTATCTATCTATCTATCTATCTATCTATCTATCTATCTATCTATCTATCTATCTATCTATCTATCTATCATCATCTACATCTATGTATATATCATCTATCTATCCATCCATTTATCATCTGTCAGTCTGTCTATCATCTATCCATCTAGCCATCTTTCTATCTATCATCTATATTGATCATCTATCTATCTATCTATCTATCTATCTATCTATCTATCTATCTATCTATCTATCTATCTACCTATCTACCTATCTACCTACCTATCTATCATCTACATCTATCTATATATCATCTATCTATGCATCCATCCATTATCATCTGTCAGCCTGTTTGTCTATCTATCATCTATCCATCTATCCATCTTTCTATCTGTCTATATTGATCATCTATCTATCTATCTATCTATCTATCTATCTATCTATCATCTACATCTATCTATATATCATCTATCTATCCATCCATCTATTTATCATCTGTCAGTCTGTTTGTCTATCATCTATCCATCTATCCATCTATCTATCATCTATATTGATCATCTATCTATCTACCTACCTATCTATCATCTACATCTATCTATATATCATCTATCTATGCATCCATCCATCTATTATCATCTGTCAGCCTGTTTGTCTATCTATCATCTATCCATCTATCCATCTTTCTATCTTTCTATATTGATCATCTATCTATCTATCTATCTATCTATCTATCTATCTATCTATCTATCTATCTATCTATCTATCTATCTATTGATCTCTCTATCTATCTCTTTGTGGTATTGAGGTGCTTTCTTGGAATGTATCCAAGAACTCTTGCATCAACACTGATGGGCGAGCCACTAGAATATAATTTGAGAGGGGGAAAAAACCTCCCTTCTAGCACTGATGATGTTCCCTAGTTGATGACGCTCCCACGTGACACCTCTCCTGCGCGAGCTGCATTGGCTTCTGGTGGTCTTCCGGGTGCGCTTCAAGGTGTTGGTGATCACCTTTAAAGCGCTCCATGGCATAGGACCAGGGTACTTACGGGACCACCTTCTGCCACCTATTGCCTCCCACCGGCCGGTTCGCTCCCACAGAGAGGGTCTCCTCAGGGTGCCGTCAGCCAGACAATGTCGGCTGGCGACCCCCAGGGGGAGAGCCTTCTCTGTGGCAGCCCCCACCCTCTGGAACGATCTTCCTCCAGATCTGAGAACAATCACTGACCCCCGGACTTTTCGTCGGGCTCTGAAAACCCATCTCTTTCGGCTTGCTGGTCTAGCCTGACCGCCTTAAAGTTTTTTAAATTTTTAAAGTTTTGTATTTTATGGTTGGGTATTTTAATATTTAATGGTTTTAATTTCTTAGCCAGGGTTATATGCTTTTTTAAGAAATTTTTAACTTTTGTGTATTGTTTTTTACTTGGCTGTTCACCGCCCTGAGTCCGCAAGGAGAAGGGCGGTATACAAATCTAATAAATAAATAAATAAATAAATAAATAAATAGTTGGGTCATGAAATGTCTGCAAATGTCTGAATTGGGTCTGCAACCCAATTCAGACAACACCAAGGACCCTTCATTGCATCCCTGAGCTACAAATATTCTCCTTAATGGAGTGTGTCTATCTATTGTATGCAGCTACTGAGTCTACCTGTCTGCCTATCCATCTGTCTATGCACTCTGTCTACCATCTATCACCTTCAAATCAGAATACTATTATAACTCATTAAAACACCGTAACAGTAATAGGGCCCCACAAACCTTGGAAACCACATCAGAATTTATACCCCATTGCAAAGCTTCACATTTTAAAATGATATATTCCCGTCCGTCTACCTGCTGCACACCTTTCCCCCTGCTCTTCGTGCAACCTGTTTATCTTGCTTGGATGCACCATCGTCTTCATGTATTAATTTTTTTTGGAAACATTATTTCATTAGTTGCGGCCTTATCCTCCAGCCTCTTACAACCATCTTATATCTTAAGGTATCCATTTAACGGCAGCTATAAATCTGAGGAGCGGCCCTCTTTTTCTTTATCCAACTCATCTGAGAAGATAATAAACAGCAGGATTCAAGGAGACATCATTTCTCTCCTGCCTGATGAGGATAAATTCTTTTTGTGGGAACAGGCAGCTCGTCTGTTCAGCTCCATTTCATATGAGCTTCCCTATAACAGGGCTCTTTTCTTATTAAAATAAGTTTTTGCTTCTTTTAGCAAAGCCCAATTCTCTCTCTCTCTCTCTCTCTCTCTCTCTCTCTCTCTCTCTCTCTCTCTCTCTCTCTCTCTCCATTTGCAAAGAACTTCAAGTCTCAAGGTTTATAGGTAGTCCTCAACTTACAACGGTTCATATAGTGACCAAAGTCACAACAGCACTGAAAAATGGTGACCGAAGACCAATTTTCACACCTGCAACCATTGCCTCATTCCCCAGGGTCACTTGATCAAAACTGAGATGCTTGGCAACTGAATCATACTTATCCCATACGTGGGATATTCTTTTGAGACTTTCTGACAAGCAATATCAATGGGGAAGCCAGAGCAGTGATTTAGCCTGTAATACTGCATTATAACCACTGTGCCATCATGGCTCAGAGATTATAGAGATAGAGAGATAGAGCGATAAAGAAATAGAGAGATAGAGAGATAGAGAGATACAAAAAGTGAGAGGGAGGGAAGGAGGGAGGGAGACAGATAGAACTTAGCAATAACCCTTAGACTTATATATTGCTTCACCGTGCTTCAAAGCCCTCTCTAAGCAGTTTACAGAGTCAGCCTCTTTTTTAAAAAAAATTTGATTTATATGCCGCCCTTCTCTAGAGACTCAGGGCGGCTTACAATGCATTAAGCAATAGCCTTCATACTTTTGTATATCTTTTATACAAAGTCAGCTTATTGCCCCCAACAATCTGGGTCCTCCTTTCACCAACCTCAGAAGGAGGGAGGGCTGAGTCAACTTTGAGCTGGTAAGAATCAAACTCCTGGCAGTGAGCAGAGTTAGCCTGCAAATAATGCATTCTAACCACTGTGCCACCACAGAGAGAGAGACAGACAGACAGACAGACAGACAGACAGAGGGTTAGGAGTAGGGATGTAATGATAGCAGTCTTCCAATATTTGAGGGGCTCCTCCAAAGACGAGGGCATCAATCGATTCTCCAAAGAATCAGCAAGCAATGGATGGAAATTCATCAAGAAGGGAACCAGCCTAGAACTAAGGAGAAATTTCCTGACAGTGAGAACAATTAATCAGTGGAACAACTTGCCTCCAGAAGTTGTAAATGCCACAACGCTGGAAGTTTTTAAGAAGAGATTGGACAACTATTTGTCTGCAAGGGTATGGGGTTTCTTGCTTCAGAAGGGCGTTGGACTAGAAGTTATTCTGTTAATGCATTCTTCCCTAAGTCATCTACCAACGCTTTCTCTTCCTGCGATCATTCTGTTTCTCCCTGGCTTTTTTCCCAACTCAGTTCCTGAGCTACATATTCCATAATTTTCATCACCTTTGCATTCTCTCCTTCTTCCCAAATAATCAACTCCCCCGTGAATTTAGGCATATTCTTTTGCCACGGGAATACACGAATAAAGCCACGCTTAAACCAGGTAGTTAAAACAGAGCAAAATATCCTCCAAAGAGACCCCCATCCCCATCACTTTGGGGTTGTCTGAATGCAACAATCACCATTTTTTGGTGACATTCAGAAAACCAAAAAGGGGACAACCGTCTGCCTGAATTGGTTTAGGGAAGGGGTCTCAAACTCGATTTCATTCAAGGCCACATCAGGGTTGTGTTTGGCCTTGGGGGTCCAGGGTGGGCGTGGCCAGGGTGGGTGTGGCCCGCTTGACACCACTTATGTCGGGGCTCCTGTGGCGGTCTGAGTGCTTTGCCAGCGAAAACGGGCTCCCAAACTCCGTTTTTGGGTGTGACGGCCTCTTGCAACCCGCTGCCGGTGGCCGTCCTGAGTTCCGTTTTTGCTGGCAGAGGCACTGTGGGCCGGTCCTTTGCTAATTCCAGGGAGGCCTCGCAGGCCAGATCTAAGCCCCCCCTTAGGTTGGATCTGATCCCCAGGGCTTGATTTTAACACTCCTGGTGTAAGGCAGGGGTGAAATGCTACACTGCAGTGCTTCTCAACCTTAGTAACTTGAAGTCCACCCATCTTCAAGCTTCCAAGGTTGAGAAACACTGTGCTACAGATTCGCTCCAGTTCGGGCGAATAAGTTTTTAAAAAATGCTTTAAAAAGGTTTTTAAAAAGGTTTTGATAATCATGCATCACTGCTGTGATCGTCGAACTTTTTTTAAAAAAAATTTAACACATTTTTTTACTACCTATTCGCCAGAACCGGTAGTCAACAAATGCTATAAAAAAGTAAAAAAAAAAAAGTTGGCCACACCCACCCAGTCACATGACCACACCACCACCAAGCCACACGCCCACAGGAACCAGTAGCAACAAATTTTATATTTCACCGCTGTTCTGGGGGTCTCCCTGCTTGAGCCAAGGGTTGGACTAGAAGACCTCTGAGGTCCCCTTCCAACTCTATTGTTCTGTAAAACAGAGCAGAGAAGAGCAACAAAGATGATTAGGGGACTGGAGGCATAATCATACGAAGAACGGTTGCTGGAACTGGGTATGTCTAGTCTACTGAAGAGAAGGACCAGGGGAGACATGATAAAAATATTCCAGGATTTGAGGGCCTCCACAGAGAGGAATTGGGGCTCAGGCTATTCTCCAAAGCACCTGAGGGCAGGACAAGAAGCAATGGGGGGGCGGGAAACTCATCAAGGAGAGAAACAACCTAGAACTAAGGAGAAAATTCCTGACAGTGAGAACCATTAACCAGTGGAACAGCTTGCCACCAGAAGTTGTGAATGCTCCAACACTGGAAATTTTTAAGATGTTGGACAACCATTTGTCTGAAGTGGTGTAGGGTTTCCTGCCTGGGCAGAGGGGTTGGACTAGAAGACCTCCAAGGTCCCTTCCAACTCTGTTATTCTAAATGATAAAAAGCTTTGGCACCATTCAGCTCAAATCCCCACCCTTTTTTTTAACTTTCGCAAACAGCACACGAGTAAAGAAAAGGAGAAGGAAGATACAGAGACCCAGTTCCAAGCCTGTCTTTGGAATATTTGTGGTTATCTGTTGGACGAAGGAGAGCTGGTTTATTTATCTCAACCTGCCTGGTTTTGATCCTCCTGCGAAGGGACCTCCTGTCTCCAGCCTGATCTAAAGCCAGCAATCTCTCCTTGGATTTGTCAGAAGGGCTGATCACAGGGGATAGATCATGGGAGTTAAATTTAATATCAATACTCCAGACCTCTCGTCTCCTGAAGCAAAACCTGCTTTAGCTCAGAGACGCTGTTTACTCAGAGAAATTAATGTGCGACTTCAAAGGAGGCCGGGAGTCCTTCACAGAGGGAGGAAATTACAGCTAGAAAAACAGATATTTCTGGGGAAAGGCCAACCTGACACCCAGGGGATGGTGGGGGGGGGGCATTCACTCTGAAAACCTCTTTTATTCTTTCACAGAACGCAGGTGGGGAGAAAGGTTGGCATAAAGGCAAATTTTCCTGGTGCTTCACATCTGTCTGGAAAAGTCGTGCTGGGTCGCGGGCTGCCGCTTGGAGCAGGAAGAGGCAAGGAAGGAACATTAGAATAGAATAAAATAGAACGGAACGGAACGGAACGGAACAGAACAGAACAGAACAGAATAGAAGGTGTAGACCCATTAAAGACCACTCCTTGACCATGGTTTGTTAGCCAGTTACAAATTCAGCTTGTGGTGATGCTATTGATCCCACTTGTTTTTAGCTTACCAAGAAGTAGGTTATGGTCTACTTTGTCAAATGCCTTTCTGAAGTCTAAGTATGGTATGTCCATAGAATAGACTATAGATCTGTGATGGCGAACATATGCCACGGGTACCACAGGTGGCACACGGAGCCATATCAGTGGGCACCCAATCATTGCCATAGCTCAGCTGCAGCGCACATCCGTGCACTGGCCAGCTGATTTTTGAGCCTTCCGGTCCCACCGGAAGTTGGGAAATGGGCTGTTTCCGGCCTCTGGAGGGCCTCCGGGGGGATGGAAGAGACTGTTTTCACCCTCCCCAGGCTCCTAGAAAGCCTCTGGAGCCTGGGGAGGGTGAAAAACGGGCCTACCGGGCCCACTGTGCCATCACATGCTAAAAGTGGGGGGGGAGAGCAGGGACGGGGCGCATTGAACTATGGGTGTGGGCACGCACATGGGCGACCTCCCCGCGCTCTCCCCGCTTTTGGCACGTGACGGCCGAAAGGTTAGCCATCACTGGAATAGATGGTCACTGATACAAGTGTCTGCCTAGCAATCAGCCTGGGCACCTTTTCAGCGTAGAAGGAATTCAGATCAAACGAGCATCCGTTTGAAAGAGAAGAGAGGCAGATTTGACTGCCGCTGCTTCCAGGCTGAAATAGTTCAACAGGTAATGCTCCACTTATGACCACAATTAGAATCAGGCTGCCTGTTGCTAAGCAAGGCGGTGATTAACTCAGTTGCACCCAGGTTTATCTTTCTGGCCAGGATTGTTAAGCGATTCCGTAAAGAGCCTGCTTCCATCTTTCCAAGGTGGTATAAAGTCTCCAATCTTGGGCAGGGTTGGACTAGAAGACCTCCGAGGTCCCTTCCAGCCCTAGCATCCTACGATTCTGCACCAAGGATCCATTAACCCTTTTCAAAGTTACCAGAATAAAGTTGGTTGTTTTCCCCTATTTCATCCCTGCAGTACATATTTTATTTCTATTTTTTTTTATTTTTTTTGCTGCATCTACCCTAATGCCCTGTGTTTTTAATACATAAGGTAGGACAGCCAGGCCACAAGGCCACAAGTCTCCCTCCCTGGGTGACAATCGAAATATGAAATAGAAGAGAAAAGCCCCCTCTGGGTTGCTCAGAGCACTTAATTGGTGAGAAAGTTACTACGCTGTCAAAAGAAGGACAGTGCAATAAGAATAATTTCCAAATTTCCAAATCCACCTCTCACCTGCATGGCTGGCAATAGCTGGAAGATTTCTAATTTTCACATAAGAGATTCCTTTCGCCCCAGCAGGAGTAAAGAATACACAGCCAAAGTAAATCCAGGGGCCTCTCTTACTATAGCTCTCAATAACTTTTGCTTTGCATCCAATAGCTGGCCAAGTGGAGATATTTGGACTAAGCCAGTACAGAAGGTTTTTTTCCCCCTCTGACAACGTCTCCATAAGACACTTTCACTGTCTGGTCTACCAGTCTAAATTAGCAGCTGTTGCATGAAAAAGGGGCCCTGAGCATTTCTTTCTAACCGTCTACTGTGATTTTAGGCCAAAACTCCCACTTTTTAGGGTATCTAATAGAAAAGAAACATTTCTAGCTCAGAGTTGAATTGTGAGATACTTGGTGCTCTCTAAGCTTGGTGGTTTTGTTGCAAACGTTTCATGACCCAACTAGGTAATGGCATCAGTGCGAGAAGGGTTTGTGGAGAGGAGGGGGAGGGGGAAGAGAACTGTGGGGTCCTTGGTGCTCTCTGAGCTTGGTTGATTTCTTGCAGATGTTTCGTGACCCAACTAGGTAACATCATCCATGCTTGAAGGAAGTAGGGTTTGTGAGGAGGGGGAGGGGGAGGGGAGGAGGAAGAGAAGGAGGACAACAACAACGACTGTGGGGTCCTTGGTGCTCTCTGAGCTTGGTGGCTTTGTTGCAAATGTTTCATGACCCAACTAGGTAACATCATCAGTGCTAGAAGGGTGCGAGTTTTGTGGAGAGGAGGAGGAGGAAGAGGAGGAGGAGGAGGAGGAGGAGGAGAAGAGGAGGGGGGGAAGAGGAGAGGGCAGGAGGAGGAGGAAGGAGAAGGAGAAGGAGAAGGAGGAGAAGGAGGAGGAGAAGGAGAAGGAGGAGAAGGAGAAGAAGAAGAAGAAGAAGAAGAAGAAGAAGAAGAAGAAGAAGAAGAAGAAGAAGAAGAAGAAGAAGAAGAAGAAGAAGAAGAAGAAGAAGACTGTGGGGTCCTTGGTGCTCTCTGAGCTTGGTGGCTTTGTTGCAAATGTTTCATGACCCAACTAGGTAACATCATCAGTGCTAGAAGGGTGCGAGTTTTGTGGAGAGGAGGAGGAGGAGGAGGAGAGGAGGAGGAGGGAAAGAGGAGAGGGCAGGAGGAGGAGGAAGGAGAAGGAGAAGGAGAAGAGGAGGAGGAGGAGGAGGAGGAGGAGGAGGAGGAGGAGGAGGAGGAGGAGGAGGAGGAGGAGGACTGTGAGGTCCTTGGCGCTCTCTGAGCTTGGTTGTTTCCTTACAGATATTTCATGACCCAGCTAAATCTCATCGGTGCTAGAAAGGAGGGGGGTCATAAGTCTAGGATTACCTGTAAAAAAAAAATTAAAACAGAACAGAATAATAAAATAAGATAAGATAAGGTGTGTTGTCAGGAGGTGTATTTATATTCAAAGGAGGCCTTGTCCCACCACAAAAGGAAACAGAGTCACATCCTCAGATTCAGAGCCGCCAAATCCAGACACCATTCCGAGTCATTCTGGCCCTTTCCTTGCCCCGTTCAGCTTCAAATCCAAGATGATCTTCGCCAACTGCACGTTCCACTACCTTTTCAGAGATGTTCTCCACCATCCCCGATTTGCATAATCCTTGTCCTAAATCACAGCCCAACAACCACGGTGCTCATTAGCTGCTGTTTAATTAAGCAATATGGATCCTGCTTTGATATTTACAATTCCACTCTGGCTGATTGATAGGGGAAAGTGTCTCATTTTTAAATACAGAGGCCATAAAGTTTAATACCGCTTGACTTATTGGGAGTTTCATTTACCGCTCCAGATGCAGATCCAACCCAGCCTAAAGTAGTGGCCCTATTAAATTAGTGCTAACTGTGCGTGGAGCAATAGATGATGAGGTTCATTACAACTGGTTTGCTGGGTAATTATTGCGATCTGGATTTACACACTTGTGCAAGTCTACATCGCTCTTCTCGGACTCTGGGAAAAGAGACAAGAAAGTACATCAAGATTGTGATTCACGCAAAACCTTGTCAGGTTCCACCAAGGAAATTGTGGGCAACAGGTGTTTTTTTTTTAAAAAAAAAAACTCAAATAGTTTGGAATGAAAAAACAAAAGAAAGGAAGTTACCCAATCAATAAATAAGGAGGCTTTTTCCCCTTTGTGGAGCTGGGGTGGGTGTGGTCTTTGTGTGATGCATCTGGCCTGCAGGCCAGGGATGTCAAACTCGTGTCAATATGCTGGCATCATGTGACATATCAAAAAAATTTTCCCCCTTCACTAAACCAGGCGTGGTCTGTGCGTGACGCATCTGGCCTGTGGGCCACCAGTTTGACACCCCTGCTCTAGGCTATTACTGTGTGATTCTCTGCTACTCAACTGTTAAAGTCCCCTTCAAGCATGAGAGAAACTCATCAGAACAACCAGTCTCATTTGGGTGAGCTCTCCAAGGTGCTGAAAGAACTACCACTAATTCCCTTTTCAGTTGGGAAGCTTCGTTTTGAAGATACCTCAGCAGGTGGCACGGCATGGCTGACTTCATTTGAGCTTTTAGCCTAAGCCGGGACTGTCTTAATTAGTATCTGACTAGTGGAATGTCAAAGCTGAATATTTCATTTTTTTAAAAAAATCAAACGAGCGGATGCAAAACCACTTCCCTGCACTTGTGAAGAAAACGACATGGATGTCTCCATGAAATCACTGAGTTGAGCCAACTTTTTTCTCTCCTTCTCTTGACCCCTGCTGGATTTTTCCTTATTATCAAATTTATTAGCAATCTCAAAGTTCGAAAAAGAACTTTGAATAGATTTACAGCAATATGTATGGATTAAATTTCTGTATCTGCCCATAACACTTGTACCTATAGTAATCCTTGAATTACAACTGGCCAGTTAGTGACTGTTCAGAGTTACAACGGGTCTCCTTGGGGTACTTACAACTTGGTTCCAAAGTTCTAATGACAGCCCCACTTCGTGGACACATGACTTGCATGTTGGGTGCTTAACATCTGGCCTAAATTTATAAATGCTTGCAGCAACCCCTGATCACGTGGCTGCATTTTACAGATTAGCAACCTGCATTTACTTCCTGTTTTGGACAAAACCAGACCGTTGGTTCGCTGAACGCCTGCCACATTCGCTTAATGACAGCCGCAAATCAGATCACCTTGTGCGTAACTTGATTTACAACCCTCCTGACTTGAGACCATGATTGGCAGCCTGAGTTGAGAGTTACCTGAATGTGTGAATGTTACATAAACAAGTAGTGGAACAGCTTGCCTCCAGAAGTTGTAGGTACTCCAACACTGGGAGCTTTTAAGAAGAGATTGGACAGACATTTATCTGGAATGGCAGAAGGTCTCCTGTTTAAGCAGGGGGTTGGACTAGAAGACCTCCAAGGTCCCTTCCAATTCTGTTCTTCTGTTATCTTTTATATAACAATATAACAAGTTATTAGTATTTGAGTAAACATTGCTCAACTATGTGTAACTATGTTCCACTATGTCTAACTATGTTCCACTACACTGGAGCAGGTACAGGTAGTCCTCAGCTAGCAACCAAAAACTGAGCCCAATTTTTTTATTGCTAAGTGAGACAGTTACGTGAATGTGGCCCCATTTTAGCTTTCTTGCCACAATTATTCGGTGAATCTCTGCAGTTCTTAAGTTAGGAACATGACTGTTAAGTGGATTGGCTTCCTCGTTGACTCTGCTTGTGACAAGGTCGCAAAAGGCGATCACATGACCCCGGAATACTGAAACAGAAACAGAATCACAGAGTTGGAAGGGACCTTGGAGGTCTTCTAGTCCAGCCCCCTGCTAGGCAGGAAACCCTACACCACCTCAGACAAATGGATATCCAACATCTTCTTTAAAACTTCCAGTGTTGGAACATTTACAACTTCTGGTGGCAAATTGTTCCACTGATTAATTGCTCTCACTGTCAGGAAATTTCTCCTTAGTTCCAGGTTGCTTCTCTCCTTGATGAGTTTCCACCCCTTGCTTCTTGTCCTACCATCAGGTGCTTTGGAGAATAGTTTGACTCCCTCTTCTTCGGGGCAGCCCCTGAGATATTAGAAGACTCCTATCATGCCTCCCCTGGTCCTTCTTTTCACTAGACTAAACATGCCCAGTTCCAGCAACTGTTTTTTATATTTATTTATCCTCCAGTCCCTTAATCATCTTTGTTGCTCTTCTCTGCACTCTTTCTAGAGTCTCCACATCTTTTTTACATTGTGGTGACCAAAACTAGATGCAGGATTCCAAGTGTGGCCTTACCAAGGCATTATAAAGTGGTAACTCTTCACCTGATCTGATTCTTGATTCTATCCCTCTGTTGATGCAGCCTAGAACTGTGTTGGCTTTTTTGGCAGCTGCTGCACACGGCTGGCTCCTATTTAAATGGTTGTCCACTAGGACTCCAAGATCCCTCTCACAGTCACCGCTATTGAGCGAGGTACCACCTATCCTGTACCTCTACATTTTGGGTTTTTTGCCTAAATGTAGAACCTTGCTTTTTTCACCATTGCATTTCATTTTGTTAGAGAGGGGCCCAATGTTCAAGTCTGTCAAGATCCTTCTGTATCTTAAGTCTTTATCTTCTGGAGTGATGGCTATTCCTGCCAGCTTGGTGTCATCTGCAAATTTGATGAGTTCCCCATCTATCCCCTCGTCCAAGTCATTGATGAAGATGTTGAAGAGCACTGGGCCTAAAACAGAGCCTTGGGGTACTCCACTGCATACTTGCCTCCATGGAGATGCTGTTCCGTTGAGGACTATGCCAGGGATGGGTTCTACTTACCTTTACTACTGGTTTGCAACAGGACCAGACACGCTTCTGCACATGCCCAGAAGCTTCCTGATGATGTCTAGGTCGGTGGGCAGAGCCTCCCGCCGGTTTTACTACCAGTTCTTGCAAACTGGTCTGAACTGGGGGCAACCCATCACTGGACTATGCGTTGAATGCAGTTGGTCCTCCAATTATGAATCCATCTGGTGATGATGCTGTCTAACCCACATTTTTCTACTTTATCTAGTAGTAGGTTATGGTCTACTTTATCAAATGCCTTTTACTGAAGTCCAGGTAAATTATATCGACAGTATTCCTCTGGTCCACTAAGTTTGTCACTTTGTCAAAGAATGCAATAAGAATAGTCCGGCATGATCTGATACTGAATAAATATGAGTCAGTTACCAAGGGTCTGAATTGTGATCGTGGGGATGCTGCAACAGTCGTAAGTGTGAAAAACAGTCATGAGTCCTGTTTTTCAGTGCCGTTGTAACTTCAAACGGTCACTAAACAAAGAGTTGTAAGTCAAGGACTAACTAACTCTGTCAGGCCCACCTGTGTCTCAGACCAGATTGAAACTTGTCAACGCTAAGCTAACATTTATCATCTATATTAGGCTGGGCTGATTCTTCTCATTTCATTTCATCCATTCATTCGAGACAAAAGAAGGATAGGGAGTCTCAACTTACCACAGAGGTTTCACTTAATTTATGTTGAGCCCAACATAAATTTTGGACTCAGTTGTGGTTGTAAGTTGAGCATTACCTGTACCGGCTATATTTTGGAAGCAGTCCCGTTCATTCAAGCCCCCAAAATAAACACTTCAAAAATCCAAGATAAGTTCATTATCTGGATCTGCCTTTTGCAAACAGGGGTCGTAGCCACTCCCCCAGGTCAATCCTTTATGGGGAGCTGTGGCTTGTGTCATCCCCAAAACACTCCCTTGTTTTCAAACCAATTTCCCCGCCAGAATTAGACAACAATCTGGCACAACCTAACAGCAGATCAGCAGGACGGTGAGTCCAGTCCAGGGTAAGAAGGAGAAGGAGAAGGAGAAGGAGAAGGAGAAGGAGAAGGAGGAGGAGGAGGAGGAGGAGGAGGAGGAGGAGGAGGAGGAGGAGGAGGAGGAGGAGGAGGAGGAGGAGGAGGAGGAGGAGGAGGAAGAGAAGTTGAAGGAGAAGGAGAAGGAGGAGAAGAAGGAGAAGGAGAAGGAGAAGGAGAAGGAGAAGGAGAAGGAGAAGGAGAAGGAAGAGAAAGAGAAGGAGAAGGAGAAGGACTGCAGTGTCTTTGGTGCTCCGTGAGCTTGGTGGTTTTCTGGCAGACATTTCATTACCCAACTTGGTACCATCATCATGCTTAGAAGGAAGAGGGGTTTGAAGAGGGGGGGAGAAGGAAAGGAGGAGGGGGGAGGAGGAGGAGGAGACTGCAGTGTCCTTCTGAGCTTGGTGGTTTTCTGGCAGACTTGGTTTCATTACCCAACTAGGTTACATCCTCAGTGCTCGTAGGGGTTTGCTCTCATGTTATGGTCTTCTATCACTTTGTGTTTGTTTCCTGGTGAAGACTATTGACCTCGGCTCTTTGATGGCTGCCCTATTACATTTTATAAATAAAAGAAAGAAAGAAATTTCCGTCACCCAGGGATTCTTAGTTTAATTAGGGATTTGCCTGAATAACCTCTTATTCTGTCTCAAATAAATCCCCTCCTTTAAAAAAAAAACCCAAAACCAGAGTCTATTATTTTAAGTGCCCCAAACTGGATCTCAAACTCACAACCACCCACAACCGATCGCTCTGTTTCCCCCCAAGGATCTGCCCCAATTCTCCCCCCACCCCACCCCCCAGTTTGAAAACCCCATGCTTGTTGAACCTATCGAGATGTTTTGAATTTTAATTCCAGTCTTCTGGAATAGCTCGTGTGTCATTTGCAGATTTGAAGTGCATTCCCTTCCGTCGTCTCCTCCGAACAAATAACCCACATGATTGAAGAGGAGGGGGCTCTGTTCACAGCCCACTCCCCACCTCACTTGAATCACACGAGATTGATGAGAATAACCCATTTGGACGAGTTCTCTCATTTTTCCTCTCATTCCTCACCCTGCAACGGGGAGATCTCTGATTTATTATTATTATTTTTTTTCTGGTTTCTTTCTCTCTTTTTTTTGTTTTGTTTTTTAAAGTCAGCTAATTTAAAAATGAAACACCGGTGGTGTGAAAACAACTGTATTCGTTTTTGTTTTGTTTTGTTTTTGCAAAAGTGCCGGGGAAAAATAAGTTCCTTGCTTCTGGAGAAACGGCATGTCTTCCAGGCTCCTGATATCTGTAGGGTCAGAGAGTTATATATATGGAAATAAACATTGTGGGGTTCTTTTAATGGAGACACCACAGCCGCAGCCGATTTGGAAATTCAGGAACAGCAGGGGCGCCGAACAAGTGGGGGAAACATCACAACTCAGCTCTGCAAAAGGGAATCGAGGCAGCTAAAGGTCTTTATACAAAGGTCACAACTCTTTTGTCACAATGAGGTATAAAACATTCGGCACAGGTACACACGAACGCACAAACATACACACACCGCTACGGAATACAGGTAGAGGTAGGCGGCACACGAATTAACAACCGGTTCGCCCCAGCACTGAAAATGTGAGCACGCTTGTGACCTGAGTGAGACAATGATTAACTGAGTTTTTCCCTGTTTTATAGCCTTTCTTGCCACCGTCGTTAAGTGAATCGCTGCCGTGGTTAAGTTGGTAACCTGGTTGTTAAGCGAATCTGGTTTGTTCCATTGACTGTGTTGATCAGGTCGCAAAAGGGGGATCACGTGACCCCAGGATAGCCATCATCATAAATACAGGTAATCTTCCATATACAGCAGTTCATTTAAAAGTTACGACGGTACTGAAACATGTGACTGTCGCAGTTTTCAGAGTTATGCCTGCTGCAGCATCCCCATGGTCACGTGGTCAAAATATTCAGAAGCTTGGCAACTGACTCACATTTATGACGGTGGCAGGGTTCCTGGGATCACATGATCCCCTTTTGCGACCTTATGGCCAGCAAAGTCCATGGGGAAGCTGGGTTCACTTAACAACCAAGTTCCTAACTTAACGACTTCACTAGTTAAATACTTAACTATTGCAAAAAACGTCATAAAGCGGGGTAAAACTCACTTAGCAATAGTTGCGCTCAATTTGTGGTCGTAAGTCGAGGACTTGCGTACAGGCCAGCTACAAGCGTCCAAATTTTGATCACGTGACCACAGAGTTGGCTGCAACTGATGGTGAAAAAATTTCTCTTTTTTTCCCAGTGCTTTTGTAACTTTAGTCATTAAATGAACAGTTGTATGCTGAGGACTAACTGCCTTTAATGTCCAACCCTAGAAAAATCAACTGATTGGGACCTGATTTAATGCAGCATCCCTATTTTCTGTCTTATGGGTCCCATCCACTCCATCCAGCCTGATGTAAATTGCCGACCGAGCACCAGTTGATGGTTTTAGATTATGGCCGATCACGATGGCCATTAAGTAATTTCCTCAACCCAGAAAAAATGGGTTGAGAGCTACATTTAACTCTCGCCATCCTCATTGAGATGCATTCTCCACCTTCCAGATAGAGGAGGACGGGTTGTGTGTTAAGAGAGGGAGGGAGGGAGGGAGGGAAAAGAGGAGCCTCAATGGTGAATGCAAAATTTCATGCATTCTCTTACAAAGGAAAAATGAAACTTTTCTGACGATGAATCCTCTTCCATCCTCTGGACATTCGGGTGTACAGTAGACACACAAATCTGCGCAGTGCAATTTTTAGAAAGTAAAGACTCTAGAAAGCCCAGGAAAATGAGACAACCTGTTGTGGTTAAGGTGCTGGCCTAGAAACCAGAAGTCGGGGAGTTCTAGTCCCGTCTTAGGCAGAAAAGCTGGCTGGGTGTCTTTGGGCCAGTCACCAGGAGATTGTGAGTTCTAGTCCCACCTTAGCACAAAAGCCGGCTGGGTGTCTTTGGGTCAATCATCAGGAGGCTGTGAGTTCTAGTCCCACCTTAGCACAAAAGCCGGCTGGGTGTCTTTGGGTCAATCACTAGGAGACTGTGAGTTCTAGTCCCACCTTAGGCAGAAAAGCTGGCTGGGTGTCTTTGGGCCAGTCACCAGGAGATTGTGAGTTCTAGTCCCGCCTTAGGCAGAAAAGTTGGTTGGGTGATTTTGGGCCAATCACCAGGAGATTGTGAGTTCTAGTCCCTCCTATAGGCACAAAGGCTGTCTGGGTGTCTTTGGGTCAATCACTAGGAGACTGTGAGTTCTAGTCCCACCTTAGGCAGAAAAGCTGGCTGGGTGTCTTTGGGCCAGTCACCAGGAGATTGTGAGTTCTAGTCCCTCCTATAGGCACAAAGGCTGTCTGGATGTCTTTGGGTCAATCACTAGGAGACTGTGAGTTCTAGTCCCACCTTAGGCAGAAAAGCTGGCTGGGTGTCTTTGGGCCAATCACCAGGAGATGGTGAATTCTAGTCCCACCTTCTGTTTGTAAGCTTGTTTGAGTGAATTTGGGCCCGCAGGGCCGGCCTGGAAATATCAAAGGTCTGGCCTGTGGTGCCTCTGCCGGCCAAAACAGGCCAGGTGCAGGGCCATTGCGGCACATTTTCAGCCTCCCCGGCCTTCAGCAGCACTCCGCCGGCCAAAAATGGGCCATACCGAGGCCTCCTGAGGCCTCCACGTGGCCCATTTTTGGCCGGCAGAGTGCTGCAGGAGGTGTCCCTCCCATGTCCCCCTCCCCCCACCGTTCCCGACCTCGACGGCCTCAGTGGCCCGCAGAGGAAAACTAAAATGCTGATGTGGCCCTCAAAGAAATCCAGTTTGACACCCCTGCTCTATACCATTTCAGACAACTGACTGTCCAGTCTCTTCTTGAAAACCTCCAGTGATGGAGCCCCTACAACTTGTTCTTCCCCAGCTCTGGATTCCCGAGGATATTTGAGTTTGAGTTTGAGTTTATTTGGATTTATATACCGCCCTTCTCCTTGCGGACTCAGGGCGGTGTACAGCCAATTAAGAACAACATACAAACATACACAAGTTAAAATTTCTTAAAATAATAATATAAATGGCCATAAAATTTAAAAATTAACATATTTAAAATACAACTCTAAAATACTAAAATGTTATAGGAATCAGGCTAGGCCGGCGAGCTGAAAGAGATGGGTTTTTAAAGCCCGCCGAAAGGTTGGGAGGTCAGAGATTATTCTTAACTCCGGAGGCAGATCATTCCAAAGGGTGGGTGCAGCCACAGAGAAGGCTCTCCCCCTGGGGGTCGCCAGCCGGCATTGTCTGGCTGACGGCACCCTGAGGAGGCCCTCTCTGTGGGAGCGAATATTGACACACCAATGGTCCTTATCAAATTTATTAAATAGCAAGAATAAACCAAAGTCCAGCAAAAGTTGGCAACCAGCCCAGAAAGCAAGATATGATCAGACTTTTCCAAAAATGCTCTGATGATAATTACAAGTTGTTTCTAGCAAGAAACTTATTAACAGCGAGTGACTTAAATAGGCTAAGGGAGTGGCCAATTATCCTCAAGCCTTACTCTCGAGGAGACCTCCTCTTCCTGAGTAGCCACTCCTGCCTTTTGGCAGCCCTGCGTGCTCGAGCATTGAGGAGAGGCTCCTCCACTTCGCTCTCTCCACTTGAAGGTGCCTCTGGAAGTTCTGAAGGCCCTGGCTGAGTCTCTGCCTCTGGCACCACATCCTCTTCAGCCTCCTCGCTGTCCGACGCAAATGCTGGTTGTGCAGGCTGCTGGCGCGACCCCACACCAGCCTCCTCCTCATCGGGATCAGCCGCGATCCGCGCAGGCCGCTGGCAGTCCACAGCACAATTTCTAGAGGTAAGGTTTGTTAAATTCAGGTTAGTTTTTCCCACTGCTAGGACATTGCTCCTTATTTCCAGGTAGCTTATCTCCTTGATTAGTTTCCATCCGTTGCTTCTTCTCCTGCCTTCAGGAGCTTTGGAAAATAGCTTGACCCCCTCTTCTTTGCCCCTCAAATATTGGAAGACTGCTATCATGTCACCCCTAGTTCTCCTCTTCGTGAGACTAGCCATGCCCAGTTCCTGCAACTGTTCATTGAACAATTTCAGTCCAATTGGATGTGAACCCTAGAACCTCTGCTTCTGTGCAAACAAGACTTCGGTCATTCTTCAATTCCTCAATTGGCTTCTTCACTCTGGCCAACAGCTCACTGGGGGTTCGAGCAAGAGCAAGGACACCCTCCCCCCCAAGATCACAGGAGGGACCTTTGGCTGATCTAACCCCCCCTCCACACACACACACACACACACACACACACCTGCTTCTGCTGTGCCTTTGCTGCCCCCACCGGTGTTTCTACACCCGGCATCTGGACAGGTGATCTTCAGGAACGTAATCTCAATTACGAGCCTTTAAAAATAAATCTGACCATTTAGATGCAGAGAAGGGGAGAGAGAGAGACATAAAAAGCGGTGACTCCCATTAGCAGCCAGATGACTTCTAAATACGCCGTTCACGGCCTTTGCAAGCTGTTGGCATAGCGGGATCAGGCCAGTTTGGGGAGCGGGAAAGGCAGAGGAGGATCTTGCAAGGAATCAGCTGGCAATTTCCATTCATTAGACC
>CM075959.1:13333081-13495581 GCA_038048745.1 Coluber constrictor foxii
TTTCCACATATCTTAAGAGTTACCAAGGTTGAGTAACACTACCCTAAGAAATTCACAAATCATGTGACCCCAGAAGACACTACAACCATCGTAAATTCATGCCAGGTGTCAAGTGTTCACATTTTGACCATGTGACTTCAGGGATACTGCAACAGTTGTAAGTGCAAGGACCCATTGTAAGTTACTTTTTTCAGTGCCGTCGTAACTTTGAACGGTTGCTAAATGAACGGTCATAAGTGGAGGAGTATCTGTATATCAGTGGTGAAATGTAAATTTTGTTACTATCGGTTCTGTGGGCAGGGGCTTGGTGGTGGGGGGGTAATATAACTGAGTGGGCGTGGCCAATTTTTTTTTTAAAAAAAACTTTTAAAACCATTTTTCTACAACCTCTTCGGCTGAAAAAGATTGTTAAAAAATGCTTTTAAAGCCTCTGATGATCCCAGCTGATCGGCAGAGGCTTTTTTTTCTTTTTTTTAAAGCCTCTGATGATCCAGCTGACTTGCCTGATCGGCAGAGGCTTTCTTTTTACTTTTAAAAGCATTTTTTCTATAACCTCTTCAGCGAAGAGGTTGTAGAAAATATGCTTTTAAAAATTAAAAAAAAAAGCCTCTGATGCTTGCGCGGCTCAGCTGGGCAACGAGGGAGGGGTAGGGATTTTTGCTACTGGTTCTCCAAACCACCTGCCTCCATCGCTATTGGATCAGGTGATCCGGTCCGAACTGGGAGCATTTCACCCCTGCTGTATATTCACTTTTCTATGCATTCTTGCAGAGCTCACTTCAATGATTTCCGAGCAACTTTTTAGTACAAAGTGTTTTTTAAAAAGTGAAATGTAAAAGAGAAGCTGACAATTCGCTCTAAAATAAATACTTTATTTTGCTCACTTTTGTAGATGGGAGCCTTCTGTCAGATTTGAAGTCTATATCTGTTCTGCCCCAGCTATGGACCCCCAAAGAACGCAGCACACACCAAGTCCGTACAAACCTTAGTTTACCAATTAAGGACTACTAATGAGTTTTGTCTTAGTAGTTTTTTGAACACAAGTACAGTTTAAATCAGTCTTTTCTGAACAAGGGCTGTTAATTTAACTTCATTAACAGCCGACAAGAATCCAAAGAATAATAACTCAATTCTGAGGCACAGTATTTCAGATAACCGTAATCTTACTGTGGTTGGCAGAATGCCCAGAAGCAATTTGCAGGAAAACTGACAAGAGAGAAACAAAAGCCGAATCTAACGCTTCTGGAATCAAGACGTGAAGGAATATGAACGAAGTTGTTCCCTGCAAATTGCTTCAGTCGTCGTCCTTCCTTAAATAGGTTAGGGGAGTGGGCAATTACCCCAAGCCTTACTCTCGAGGAGACCTCCTCCTGAGGAGCCACTCCTGCCTTTTGGCAGCTCTGCGCGCCCGTGCATTGAGAAGAGGCTCCTCCTCTTCTTCCTCTTCACTTTAGGGAGCTTCTGGAGGCTCTGAAGGCCTTGGCTGAATCCCCACCTCTGGCACCACATCTTCTCTACCCTCCTCATTGTCCGACTCGAGTGCCAGCTGCACAGGCTGCTGGCGCATCACCACACCAGCCTCCTCGCTGTCTGAATCAGCCACCAGCTGCAACAGGCCAAAACAATATCCAGGATATAAATAGAAGGATTGTCCTAATAATAAATGGACTTCTACCCAATCAATATATGCTAGCATGCAACACAGAAGTCATTAATCATGATATTCACTTCAACATCATTCAGTGTCCAGTTACTGATTTTAAGGGTAATGAAAAGTAAATACGTGAGACCTGATCTTGCCTTGGGTATGAATATGACAAGAGCACCAGATAGTCAACATTGAAGTGATCCAACCACACTTCTTCAGCCTGATGCCCTCCAGATGTTCTACAATCTCAGCACATCTGCTGGCTGCCAAGCTGGGAAAGCTGAACTGAAAGAATACCTCCAAAGCGTATAACTAAATGAGTATCATTCAAAGATCTAAAGTCTTCCTTGTTTCTTTTTCCTTTTGAAAAAAAACCCATTACCTTCATCTTGTTAGAAATGTTTTCTAGAAGGAGTTTGTCCCAAACCAGCAGAGGTAAGTCACCTACCAAACATATTTTGGAGGGGTTTGATCTCAATCCTTTCCCCAATCATCTGTATTCAGCATGCTACCTTGAGAAGGCAGAAGGAATACCTCAGGGAAATTTTCAAAAGACCAGGACAAGAAAAGTGGCTTAAATTTTGCCTAGCCTTCTCTGCTAAAAAGAAAGCAATGTGTATTCTTCTCTTCTCTTCTCTTCTCTTCTCTTCTCTTCTCTTCTCTTCTCTTCTCTTCTCTTCTCTTCTCTTCTCTTCTCTTCTCTTCTCTTCTCTTCTCCCCTTCCATATTCCATATTCCATATTCCATATTCCATTCCATTCCATTCTTTTCTATTCCTCTTCTCTTCTCTTCTCTTCTCTTCTCTTCTCTTCTCTTCCTCTTCTCTTCTCTTCTCTTCTCTTCTCTTCTCTTCTCTTCTCCTTCTCTTCTCTTCTCTTCTCCTCTCCTCTCCTTCTCCTCTCCTCTCCTCTCCCCTCCCCTCCCCTCCCCTCCCCTCCCCTCTCCTCTTCTTTCTCTTCTCTTCTCTTCTCTTCTCTTCTCTTCTCTTCTCTTCTCTTCTCTCTCTTCTCTTCTCTTCTCTTTCTTCTCTTCTCTTCTCTTCTCTTCTCTTCTCACAAGGAGTTTGGTGCATATGCTCTCAGTGTACATAAAAAGAAAAGATACATTTGTCAAGAATCATAAGGTACAACACTTAATGATAGTTGCAGGGTACAAATAAGCAATCAAATCATACTAGGAAACAGTCAATATAAATTCATAAGGATACAGCAACATTACAATCATGCAGTCATAAGTGGGAGGAGATGGGTGATGGGAACGATGAGAAGATTAATAGTCATAGTAATGCAGATTTAGTGAATAGTTTGACAATATTGAGGGAATTATTTGTTTAGCAGAGAGATGGCGTTCAGGAAAAAACTGTTCTTGTGTCTAGTTGTTCTGGGGTGCGGTGCTCTATAGCGTCGTTTTGAGGGTAGGAGTTGAAACAGTTTACGTCCAGGATGTGACGGGTCTGTAAATATTTTCACAGTCCACTTTTTGACTCGTGCAGTATACAGGTCCTCCATGGAAGGCCGGTTGGTAGCCATTGTTTTTTCTGTAGTTCTAATTATCCCTCTGAAGTCTGTGTCTGTCTTGTTGGGTTGCAGAACCAAAGCAGACAGTTGCAGATGACAGACTCAATAATTCCTCTGTAGAACTGGATCAGCTCTTCCCTTCCCTTCCCTTCCCTTCCCTTCCCTTCCCTTCCCTTCCCTTCCCTTCCCTTCCCTTCCCTTCCCTTCCTCTCCCTCCCCTCTCCCCTTTCTCTCTTTCTCCCTTTCCTTTTTCCCTCCCCTTCCCTTCCCCATTTTATAGGGTTTCCTGCATATATTCCTGTAGGAAAACGAACAAAAGAATTACTCTGAAACGGAACAAAGACATGATGATGATCGCAAAACTTAGTAGTGGGCAGTGTGTAAACTATCTGAAAAGGAAGAGACAATAGGACTCATTAGCGCTAAGGATTAATTATTCAGAGAATTTGCAAGGATGGCTGGAAGATAACAGTTTTGGCTGAAATGGGCACCATGGTTAATTGGAAAGCTTGCCTCGGTCATTTGATATTTTAAACGGAACGGAAGCTATTTTTAGTATAGGCAAAAACCTTTTTAAAAAAAGGACAAAAACAAATGAAAAATCAGAATAAAAATGGGAAGCTTGTGACCTCCACATCTCTACATATGGTAGAACAGATCCTGTACCACCGGGGCGTACTTGTGATAGTCGGGAGGCTTGAAAAATCTTCTCTCCATCCGGACCATTTTAAAACCTTTATGGATGCTATTTAAACTTGACATGTCATAAATCCACCAGCTACAAGCAGGGGAGCATTTGTTTTCTGTCCGGTCTCATTTGACTTCTGGGAAAGGAAGAGTTGCCCTGAGCAAAAACACTGGCAACTAAGCTCCCTGCTAAGTTTTTATTAAGTGCACACCCTGTCTTGTGATTCAGACTGGAAGATGCTCCTTTGCAAGCCTCACCTGGTGAAATCCAGCAGGTTCTGACAGGTTCTGGAGAACCGGTAGCGGAACTTTTGAGCAGTTCGGAGAACCGGCAACTACCACCTCTGGCTGGCCCCAGAGTGGGGTGGGAATGGGGATTTTGCAGTAACCTTCCCCTGGAGTGGGGTGGGAATGGAGATTTTGCAGTATCCTTCCCCTGGAGTGGGATGAGAATGGAGATTTTGCAGTATCCTTCCCCTGGAGTGGGGTGGGAATGGGGATATTGCAGTATCCTTCCCCTGGAGTGGGGTGGGAATGGGGATATTGCAGTATCCTTCCCCTGGAGTGGGGTGGGAATGGAGATTTTTGCAGTATCCTTCCCCTGGAGTGGAGTGGGAATGGGGATTTTGCAGTATCCTTCCCCTGGAGTGGGGTGGAAATGGGGATTTTTGCAGTATCCTTCCCCTAGAGTGGGGTGGGAATGTGGATTTTGCAGTATCCTTCTGGAATAGGGTGGGAATGGGGATTTTGCAGTATCCTTCCCCTGGAGTGGGGTGGGTACAGGAATTTTGCAGTATCCTCATCCTGGAGTGGGGTGGGAATGGGGATTTTTGCAGTATCCTTCCCCTGCCATGCCCACCAAGCCAAGCCCACAGAACCGGTAGTAAAAAAAAATTGGATTTCACCATTGGGCAGCCCTTTAATTCAGCATTCACTCCACCCCATTCATTTATTTATTTATTTCCCGCATTTACTATTTTTATAAATAACTCAAGATGGCAAACATATTCCTTTCTCCTTGTATTTTCCCCACAACAACAACCCTGTGAGGTAGATTGGGCTGAGAGTGACTGGTCCAAAGTCAGCCAGCTTTCATAACGAAGGTGGGACTAGAACTCACAGTCTCCTGGTGATTGGTTCAAGGCCACCCAGTCAGCTTTCATGCCTAAGGCGGGACTAGAATTTACCATCTCCTGGTGATTGGCCCAAAGTCACCCAGTCAGCTTTCAGGACGAAGGTGGGACTAGATCTCACAGTCTCCTGGTGATTGGTTCAAAGTCACTCAGTCAGCTTTCATGAGGAAGGTTGGACTAGAATTCACAGTCTCCTGGTGATTGACCGAAAGCTATCTAGTTAGCTTTCCTGACGAAGGTGGGACTAGAACTCACAGTTGCCCGGGTTCTAGCCTGGTACCTTAACTACTAGATCAGTCTGTCTCTTTGGACCAAACTGGAAGTTTTTATCCTAATAAATGCTTCTTTTTAAAAGACATAACCTGTTCGACGTATTCCAAAATTCCATGTGCTGTATAAAGCTTCCCCATTAGTAACTTATGATTGGATGTCTCTATAAGAAATGGAATGTGGCTCGTAGGAACTATTGATTCCCTCCAAACAGACATTTTTAGACTGAAGACAGGCTGAATTTCACTCCGTTTTCTGCCTTCGCAGAGTGCTAAATCCAGGTCATGTGCCACCCTTTCAAAAAAACACCGACAGTCCATAAACACAATAAACAAAATAACAGCATTTTAAGTACTAAGGATAAAGCTGTGGTTATTATCGTAATTGCTCTTTTGATTCAGTATTCCCTGGGCTTGGAATTGGATAAACCTTGAGTAAATTGGGGATCAAAGATGGATTGAGAAATTAATGTAGATTTCACATACTCCTCTTCTTATGATTGCGTATTGTAAGGTTAACAATAACAGAGTTGGAAGGGACCTTGGAGGTCATCTAGTCCAACCCCCTGCTCAAGGAGGTTTTGTGGCCCTTACATGGCCTGTGCAGCTAGTAGCTGATTCAGACAGCGAAGAGACTGGTGTGATGTTGCGCCAGCAGTCTGTGCAGCTGGCACTCAAGTCAAACAATGAGGAGGCTGGAAAAGATGTGGTGCCAGAGGCAGGGATTCAGCCAGGGCCTTCTGAACCTCCAGAAGCTCCCTTTAAGTGAAGAGGAGGAAGAGGAGGAACCTCTTCTCGATCCACAGGCGCGCAGAGCGGCCAAAAGGCAGGAGTGACTCCTCAGGAGGAGGTCTCCTCGAGAGTAAGGCTTGGGGCTAATTGGCCACTTCCTTAGCCTATTTAAGGAGGAACGCCGACTGAAGCAATTTGCAGGGAACAACTTCATTCACATACCTTCGTGTCTTGTCTTGCTTATCTTAGCTTCCTGCAAATTGCTTCTGGGCATTCTGCCAACCACAGTAAGCTTTCAGTATTATTCTTTGAATTCTTGGCGGCTGTTAATGCAGTTAAGTAAGAGTCGTTGTTGTAAAAAACCGGTTTATTTAGTAAACTAAGGTTTGAACGGACTTTGTGTGTGCTGCATTCTTTGGCGTCCGTAGCTGGGGCAGAACAGCAGGAGACCTGTACTAGGGATTCGAACTGCCAAACTGCTGACCTTTTTGATCGACAAGCTCAGTGTCATAGCCACTGAGCCACCTAGTCAGGTCTATGTAGGTCTATGCAAATTTTCAGTTTAGAGATTTATTTCCAAAGCTGTTGTCAAGCCCATCAATTGGGTGCTAGCAAATATTTCTCACGGTGTCCATCAAGCCCCTACCTCGCCTGAGTTAATTTAAAAAAAAATTAATTAAAACAAAATCAAAAGTAGCGTGGTTGTAAGACAAAGCATCAACTCAGAGTCCCCGTTGTTATTTTAAAAACACATCGAAGGCTTTGGCGAATAATACAAAAAAATTTGTTGGTGTCTATTTCACCACAGGTAGTCCTCGGCTTGCAACAGTTCATTTACTGACCGTTGAAAGTTACAAGGGCACTGAAAAAAAGATGATCTATGACCATTTTTCACACTTATGACCATTGCAGCCCATCCCCATGGTCACATGATCAAAATTTGGAAGGCTGGCAACTGACACGTACTTATGATGGTTGCAGTGTTCCGGCGTCATGTGATCCAGTGGTGGGATTCAAATGATTTAACAACCAGTTCTCTGCCCTAATGACCATCTGGGTGGGCGTGGCCATGGTGGGCATGGCCAGGGGTGTTTGACAGGCAGCACTTAGCCTCCTGCGCCCCCCTGGGAACAAAAATGGGCCGGGGGGAATGCATACCATTTTGGCCCTAGTAGGCTTCCTTGCACTTACCTGGAAGTCAAACTGGGGCGTGTGGGGACTCCTGGAAGGGGTGGGGCAGGAAGGGGTGGGGCCAGCCAGTAATTTAATTACTGGTTCACCCAAACTGGCCCGAACCGGTTGAATCTTACTACTGATATGATCCCTTTTGCGATCTTCTGACAAGCAAAATCAGTGGGGAAGCTGGATTGCTTAATGCATTATAAGCCGCCCTGAGTCTTCGGAGAAGGGCGGCATATCAATCTAATTTAAAAAAAAATTCACTTAACAACCGCGTTGCTAATTTAACAACTACACTGGTTTACTTAGCAACGGTGGCAAGAAAAGTCATAAAATAGGACAAAACTCACGCAACTGATTTCTCACTTAGCAACATAAACTCTGGGCTCAGTTGTGATCATAAATTGAGTATATATTAGGGTTAACTAAGAGTCGAATGTAGATATGTCTTATATCTTGGATGAAGAAGTCGGGAATTCAGTCCTCACCGGCTCAAGGTTGACTCATTCTTCCACCCTTCCCAGGTCAGTAAAATGAGGACTCAGATTGTTGGGGGCAATAGGCTGACTCTGTAAACTGCTTAGAGAGGGCTGAAAAGCACTATGAAGCTGTATATAAGTCTAAGTGCTATTGCCCTTCCTTCCTTCCTTCCTTCCTTCCTCCCTCCCTCCCTCCCTCCCTCCCTCCCTCCCTCCTTCTTTCCTTCCTTCCTTGCCATGGTGGTGCGTGGTTAGAATGCAGTACTGCAGGCCAACTCTGCCCACTGTCTGGAGTTCGATCCTGACTAGCTCAAGGTCGACTCAACCTTCCATCCTTCTGAGGTTGGTAAAATGAGGACCCAGATTACTGGGGGGCAATAGGCTGACTCCGTAAACCGCTTAGAGGAGGCTGTAAAGCATTATGGGGTGGTATATAAGTCTAAGTGCTATTGTTATTCCTTCCTTCCTTCCTTCCTTCCTTCCTTCCTTCCTTCCTTCCTTCCTTCCTTCCTTCCTTCCTTCCTTCCTTCCTTCCTTCCTTTGCATGGTGGTGCAGTGGTTAGAATGCAGTATTTCAGGCCAACTCTGCCCACTGTCTGGAATTTGATCCTGACTAGCTCAAGGTTAACTCAGCCTTCCATCCTTCTGAGATTGGTAAAATGAGGACCCAGATTATTGGGGGGCAATAGGCTGACTCTGTAAACTGCTTAGAGAGGGCTGTAAAGCACTATGAAGCCGTATATAAGTCTAAGTGCTATTGCCCTTCCTTCCTTCCTTCCTTCCTTCCTTCCTTCCTTCCTTCCTTCCTTCCTTCCTTCCTTCCTTCCTTCCTCCCTCCCTCCCTCCCTCCCTCCCTCCCTCCCTCCCTCCCTCCCTCCCTCTTTCCTTCCTCCCTCCCTCCCTCCCTCCCTCCCTCCCTTCTTTCCTTCCTTCCTTGCCATGGTGGTGCAGTGGTTAGAATGCAGTACTGCAGGCCAACTCTGCCCACTGTCTGGAGTTCGATCCTGACTAGCTCAAGGTCGACTCAACCTTCCATCCTTCTGAGGTTGGTAAAATGAGGACCCAGATTACCGGGGGGCAATAGGCTGACTCCGTAAACCGCTTAGAGGAGGCTGTAAAGCATTATGGGGTGGTATATAAGTCTAAGTGCTGTTCCTGTTGCTATCACTATCGCAAACCACACAGGAGCAACACTGAGAAAAAAGGAGCCCATAAGACTGGAGGGGGGGAAAAAAAGGATCTGTGAATCAAGACAAATAAATAGCCCAGCAAAAACATTAGAAAACCGTGGTATGAGATGCAGTTCCAGACTTCTTTTAGAGCAGAGGGATGTCATAGATAAAAGAGTTAAGAAATAAAAATTAGAGGTGATTTGTCTTCCAGTCTGCTTTCTCCCCCACCCCCACCGTTGTTTTCCAAGTACATTTCAGCAACTGGGGGCTGACAGAAATGATAAGTTATCTACCAGACAAGTACAGATTTCTCCTATTTGTCTTTACCATCGCCCTGAGCTCTGAGGAGGTTCAAGCAAGATAACCTGATTAAATGGTTGCCAACTCTCTTCTGTGCGGGGCGTGCGGTGGGGACAAACTGGCCTGCTTTTGCACAAGTTAAAGCTTTTTAATGCTTTTCATATTTAAGAAGTCTGTTACTTGGATGGATCGGAGCCAGGGAGTCAGTTTTAGGGCTGGGTTTCAGGCCCAAAATGGGCCAATTTTATCTATCTATCTATCTATCTATCTATCTATCTATCTATCTATCTATCTATCTATCTATCTATCTATCTATCTATCTATCTATCTCTATCTATCTATCTATCCATCCATCCATCCATCCATCCATCCATCCATCCATCCATCCATCCATCCATCAGTGGGATTCAGCCAGTTCGCACCACTTCGGGAGAACCGGTTGTTAACTTTCTGAGCAGTTTGGTGCATAGTTGTTGGAAGAAATCATTAGGGCAGAGAACCAGTTGTTAAATTATTTGAATCCCACCACTGTATCTTTCTATCTATCATCTACCTACCTACCTACCAGTATCTATCTGCCTGCCTTCCTGCCTACCTATTATCTACCCATCCGTCTGTCTGTCTGTCTATCATCTCTCTCTCTCTCTCTCTCTCTCTCTCTCTCTCTCTCTCTCTCTCTCTCTCTCTCTCTCTATCCATTATCTACATATCTACCTACCAGTATCTATCTGCCTGCATGCCTGCCTACCTACCTATCATCCATCCGTCCATCCGTCCATCCGTCCATCCGTCCATCCGTCCATCCGTCCGTCCGTCCACCCACCCAATCACCCAACCACCCATCCATCCATCCATCCATCTATCATCTATCATCTATCTATCTATCTATCTATCTATCTATCTATCTATCTATCTATCTATCTATCTATCTATCTAATTGGCCCATTTTGGGCCTGAAACCCAGTCCTAAAATTGACTCCCTGACTCATTCTCTGTTTATATATATTATATATATAATATTTATTATATATATATGTGTGTGTGTGTGTGTTTTCTGAGGTTTTCGCGGGTGTTTGTATGTAGGTCTTTGGTTATTCGGGTCTTCTCCAGCGTAATATACCGTATTTTCCGGCGTATAAGACGACTGGGCGTATAAGACGACCCTCCTCAGAGCCATTTAAGGCTCGTCAGAGCCTTATGGGCTGGTCTGCCTGGTTACAGGAGAATGAGACCCGGCGTATAAGACGACCTCCGACTTTTGAGAAGATTTTTGTGTGTTAGAAAGTAGTCTTATACGCAGGAAAATACAGTACATGTGTCATTCTTTATGCCAGGATTTTCCTACGTAAATCAAGATGTTTCATAGCCTAATTTTCAGTGAATGAAACATCTTGATTTATGTAGGAAAATCCTGGCATAAAGAATGACACACATAAAGACCTACGAAAATAATATTTTATATATATATATGTATGTATGTATGTATGTATGTATGTATGTATGTATGTATGTATGTATGTATGTTTTTGTGTTGAGTCATCCTGGATTACCACGAATGGAGAAGGAGATATCACAAATCTCCAATTTTTTTTTTTTTGCTTTTCAGCCCAATCTCATGGGCCGTCCAGACAGTGTAATATAGCCGACAAGCTATTTTCTATGTTTTTTTAAAAATATTTTTGCTGATAATTCTATAAATAAAGGGAGGCTGTTATAGATCTATTTCGAGCTTATTTGCTCTCGTCAGACAGTCATACCCTTACTGGGTATATATATATATATATATATGGAAATAAAACGGCCCATTTATATACATCTTTGCATTTAATCTACTTTTTAAAACCATAAGCATAGAAATGATTGGTGGCAAAGCAGTGATGAATCAGCCGGAGTGCTCTTCCCTTTGCAAATAGCAGCTTCTAATCAATGCTTTTCATCAGGAGTAGGAGACACTTTGGTCTAGTGGACACCGTGAATTCTAGTCCCATCTTGGCTAGAAACCCAGTTGGGCGACCAGTCATTTTCCCTTAGCCCAACTCACCTCACAAGATCGCTATACACCATTTCTGACAAATGGCAGTCCAGTCTCTTCTTGAAAGCTTCCAGTGATGAAGCTCCCACAACTTTTGAAGGCAACTTCTGTTCCATAGGTCGATTGTTCTCACTGTCAGAAAATTTCTCCTTATTTCTAGGTTGAATCTCTCCTTGGTCAATTTCCACCCATTATTCCTTGTTTGGCCCTCAGCTTTGGAAAACAGCTTGACCCCCTCCTCTCTGTGGCAGCCCCTCAAAATATTGGAACACTGCTCTCATGTCTCCCCTGGTCCTTCTCTTCACTAGACTAGCCATGCCCAGTTCCTGCAACCGTTCTTCATATGTTTTAGCCTCCAGTCCCCTAATCATCCTGGTTGCTCTTCTCTGCACTCTTTCTAGGGTCTCAACATCTTTTCAATAGTGTGGTGACCAAAACTGGATGCAGTACTCTAGGTGTGGGGGCTTACTAAGGCTTTATAGGGTGGTATTAATGCCTCACGTGATCTTGATTGAATCTCTCTGTTAATGCAATTTAGGATTGTATTCGCTTTTTGGGTTGCTGCTGCACACGGCTGGCTCATATTTAATGGATTGTCCATGTGTGTTGTATATGTTCACCACCTTGAGTTATTTGTAAAACAATAAAATGAAAGTGGGATACAAGTAAAATTTAAAAAATAAAATATAATTACTTATGAGAAGAAGCTACATGGCCATCTGTCAAGATTCCTATAATACTAGTAGTTGCTTTCTGAAATGGGTTGGACTAAAGAGCTCTTACGGCCCTTAGATAACCCCTTTCCATAGTGTAGGTATGTTAATCGCCTGGCTATAGAAGTGGTATTCAGCCGGTTCGCCCCAGTTTGCATGAGCCATTGACGGAATTCAGCCAAGGTCACCGAACCCGTAGTGATGGCCGGATGGTCATGTTCCCAAACTGGTCCCCCCAGTCACCACTCACTTGCCCCACCCTCCATGTTTGTCGTTGCCATGGTCTTTGTGTACACAAATCACATTTCCTTGCAAGTCCAATAGGATGCGCATGCGCGAAGAACATGGCGGCAAGGGGAGCAGGTTTTTCCCGCAACCTCTGGTACTTTTCGGCAGCTTCTTTGCCAACCGCTTTCCAGCAGTGGCGGCTGGCTGGGGGGCCACCGAAAACTCAAGTCAGCTTGCCTTCCGGACTCTGGACCAGCCACCGTGGAAGGTAACCAGCCCGAACAAAGAGGCGATGGTGGGGGAGGAAGCGTGGCTAGGGCCAGAGCCACTAAAGGAAGGGAAACGGTGGCGACTGACGAAGGGGAGGGCGGGGGTAGATAGGTGGAAATTCCAAAAATTTTCCTACCTTTTCTTGTGGGCATGGCTAGGTGTGCGTATGTGTGTGTGTCATGTGACTGAGTGGGCGTGGGCGTGAGTGACATCAAGTTGGCCACACCCACTCAGTCACATGCCCCCCCCACCTAGCCACGCCCACTGAACTGATAGAGAAAAATTTTTGAAACCCACCATTGCCTGGATTCCAATATATTGTGGATATGAGTGATAAAATATCACAATTTATTTCATAATTTAAGGCCCTCCTTCTGACATAAGCAAGAGAAAGTTCTTGTCATTCTATAGGCCGGTGACCTTCCAAACATTATTAGACTTCCAACCTTGTCATTCTAAACTGTTCCTAAATTCGTAAGCTAAACCCTGGGTTTAAAGAAGAGATTGGATAGCCATTTGTCGGAGATGGCTTAGAGTCTCCCTCTTGAGCACGGGGTTGGACTAGAAGACCTCCAAGGTCCCCTTCCAACTCTGTTATTCCATTATAAATTTAGAAGAAAATGTTGATGCTTTTTCCCCAAGTTCAAGAGTTCAACCAGCCTGGCTAGGTGGCTCAGTGGCTAAGCTGCTGAACTTGTCGATCAGAAAGGTCGGGAGTTTGGCGGTTCGAATCCCTAGTATAGGTCTCCCGTGTGAGGAGGGGGTTGGACTAGATTTATTTAATTTATTTATTTATTTATTTATATATTTATTTATTATATTTTCTATATCACCTTTCTCCCGTAGGACTCAGGGCGGTGTACAGCCAAGATAAAAATATAGACATACAAACATGATAAAATTGCTAATTAAAATTATTATTTATTTATTTATTATTTATTACATGCATTTATATGCCGCCCTTCTCCCGAAGGACTCAGGGCGGCGAACACAAGTTAAGAAACATGTACAATAAAATCGCATTTAAATCAAATAACTAATTAATGAATAAATAATAAACCAGAATCAGAGTCAGCCTATTTGCTTGAACAGCCAAGTCTTCAGCTCCGATGGAAGGAGCGGAGATCAGGAGCCGTCCGGAGCTCGGTAGGTAATTCATTCCAGAGGGTGGGAGCACCACAGAGAATCCCCTACCCCTGGGCACCGCTAGATGACATTGGCTCACCGTCGGGACCCAGAGGAGAGCGGCCCGATGTGAGCGAACAGACGGTGGGTTTATTACATAGTTTGGCCCAATTAAATAAAAACCCAGAATGAGATAACGTTTTAAAAATCATTCACATGTTTAGCCCCGCCTGTCTGAACATCAGGGTCTTGAGGGCATGGCGGAAAGCACGAAGGTCGGGGATATTCTGTATCTCCGGGGGCAGTTCATTCAAAGGGCTGGAGCCCTCACAGAGAAGGCCCTCCCCCTGGGGGTCGCCAGTCAGCATAATTTGACTGACGGTACCCTGAGGAGTCCCTCCCTGTGAGAGCGAACTGGTCGGTGGGAGCTATTGGTGGCAAAAAATGGTCTCGTAGGTACCCAGGTCCTACGCCATGGAGTGCTTTAAAGGTGGTAACCAACACATTGAATCGCACCCGAAAGACCACTGGGAGCCAGTGCATCTCGCGCAGGAGAGTGTTACATGGGCGCAGCTCGATTATGCAGGAGCACATAATCACCCGCGCGGCACATTCTGGACCAGTTGGAGCCTCCAGGTTCTCTTCAAGGGGAGCCCCATGTAGAGAGCATTACAGTAGTCCATACGGGAAGGTTGACAAGGGGCATGAGCGACCGTGCTAGATGACCTCCAAGGTCCCTTCCAACTCTATTACTCTTATATGTCATCCTGGTCAAAGACTTTTGAGATTAACAAGAGAAACACCAACAACAGTAGCCATAAAAATATAATCTATGAAGGCCATAAATTTATGGGAAATAAGCAAGAGCCAGCATAGTATCGGAGGACTCAAAATTTAGTGAAAGAAGACCTTTCTTCCTGCCCTCTTAAAGATTTAATAGAGGGGAAGAGGTCAACCACTGACCTTGTAAGGCAAGCTATTCCTTGACCTTGCGCTGGGACCTCATCCCAGCGCAAGGGTCAAGGGGTGGGAGGAGGCCCCATCTTCGTAGAATGCCAGATTTGGTGATCCATGTCTACCTTTTGAATTATGTGCTGGATCAGTGTGGCTCAACCTTGGCAACTTGAAGATGTGTGGACTTCAATTCCCAGAATTCCCCAGCCAGCCAGAGAAACATTGGAACGGTCAGATTCTAATCTAAGAAGACAGTTCGGTAAATGTCAAGGATCCAAACCGAAGAACTTTGTGATTCTCATATTGCTAAAATGGAATGGAATGGAATGGAATGGAATAGAATAGAAAGAATAGAATAGAATAGAATAGAATAGAATAGAATAGAATAGAATAGAATAGAATAGAATAACAAAGTTCGGAAGGGGACCTTGGAGGTCTTCTAGTCCAACCCCCTGCTTAGGCAGGAAACCAGGGTGAAAATCAGTTACCTTTCCCTACTGGCTTGCAAATGTGAGTGTGTGCGCCTCCTCCATGCATACGCAGAGGGTAAAAAATGGGATGTGATGTCCAGGTGGGTGGGTGGAGCCTCCCATAGGTGGCACTACCAGATCGCGCGATCGGCATAGATCCGGCTGATTTCACCACTGCAGGAAACCCTACACCACTTCATACAAAAGGTTGTCCTACCTCTTCTTAAAACTTCCAGGGCTGGATGTCTGATCTATTTCTTTTAGAGTAGAGTAGAGTAGAGTAGAGTAGAGTAGAGTAGAGTAGAGTAGAGTAGACTAGACTAGACTAGACTAGACTAGACTAGAATAGAATAGAATAGAATAGAATAGAATAGAATAGAATAGAATAGAATAGAATAGAATAACAGAGTTGGAAGGGACCTTGGAGGTCTTCTAGTCCAACCCCCTGCTTAGGCAGGAAACCTTACACCACTTCAGACAAAGGGTTATCCAACATCATCTTTAAAACTTCCAGTGTTGGAGCATTCACAACTTCTGGAGGCCAGTTGTTCTACTGATTAATTGTTCTCACTATCAGGAAATTTCTCCTTAGTTCTAAGTTGCTTCTCTTCTTGATTAGTTTCCATCCATTGTTTCTTGTCCTACCCTCAGGTGCTTTGGAGAATAGCCAAAAGCATTGGTCAAAGAAATCCAGAACTGGGAATTTCATGTGTTCCACATTTGAAAATTAAGCTCCTTGGTTAGAAAAATTGGCTCTCCTTCCAAACTTTTTCCCAATCCGTCTAATGAATCCTAACACAGACAGTGGTTGTGTTTGTTTTTCTTCTTTCCTGGCTGTTTGCTAGGGGAGATCTGGGGAAAAAAAAGATACTTATGACCGTAATTAACATTTTACGACTTTTCTTACCACAGTTGTTAAATGAATCATTACAGTTCAGTGGTGGGATTCAGCCGGTTCCCTTCAGATCGTGCGAACTGGTAGCGGCGAGTGCAGAAGGCTCCGCCCACCCACCCAGATGTAATTGCACGGACTACTGTGCATGCACGGAAGGGACATATGCATGCACAGAGGTGGCGCGTGTGAGTGAAGCTAGCACGCCCGAGTGCTTACATTTGTGAACCGGTAAAGAAGGTAAGGAATCCCACCTCTGCTACCGTTGGTAAATTAGTAACACGGTTGTTAAGTGGGAAAGAAGCAGGGGAAGGGGAAGAAATACCGAAGCTACCCCATTTTGCATTGCAACCCTAATTATGGATGCTTTACTCCTAGCAACCTAATAGGTCTCTCGGTCCCTCAAAGACTGTGTGTCCCTGCTTAGAGACAACCTGGCCTAAATTCCCCTTTATATAACAAGCCTGTTTGTGGGTTGCAACAACCAGTTCCTTCTTCAACCTTCTAACCAGGAAGGCCCCATTTCTGAAAAGCTGCCGGGGGCGAGACAAAACCGAGGGGAACCACTACCCCCATTGAACAAAGTCCTCGGTGCAAACCAAGGGAGGAGAAAAATGACGGGTGCGTTAATGATGTGTTTATGGCCGCCATCTGTCTCGGGGAAAGGTCAAAGCAAAATGGCAAAGAGCCACTCGGGTGATTGGTGCGCGGTCTGTGTTTCTCTCTCTCTCTCTCTGTGTGTGTGTGTGTGTTTGTGTGTTTGTGCGAGTGTGGATAGAAGGCTGGAGGGAGGTGGCCGAGAAGCAGGGAAATAGCCCTCCTCGTCTCGTCTCTCAACCACGGCCCGAAGAGCTCCAGTGTGACATCATATAAATACCATAATTGGGAAGTGGTAAATTGCACTGGGCCTGCCTTTGGAATTTGATGTGTCAATAAACAAGTTCAAGGTGACACGTCGGATCAATACCGGGCGACAAGAATCATCCGACGAATTTACTGCAAAGTAATTGGGTGCAAAATGACTCGAGTCAACCTTCAGACGGCAGGAAAATCAGACCAACGGGGCAAAGCTACCGGCAACGGTTTGTACCTGTCAGACGGTGCTTAAGGTGCCTCGCTCGGCGCTAATAGAGTTGTTTTAAGAGAGAGAGAGAGAGAGAGAGAGAGAAGGAGAGATGCACAAACCCATATGCCCCACGCAAGAAAATAATAAAGAGAGTCCTCTTTCTAGCCCCCCCCACCCCCATTTTATTACGAAACATATCCAAAGCATTGATATAACCCTGCGCACCCCTGGAGGGGATCTGAGCAGAGGAATCGGACGACCAAGGCTCGCGGTGATCTCCATATTTATATTTTTCTTCCTGTCTGCATTTAGATGACAAATAAAACAGGCCTAAGAAATCGTTCCAACACCCCCGCCCTCCTCTTTCAATCCAAATAAGGGGATTTTTTTTTCAGGGCGCTGGAATTCCTTTTAATTTCCCTTTAATTTCTCTCATGCCTCTGCGTTTTCGATCCAGCAGGAAAACCAATCGTAGATGTATGCTCACACACACATGCGAAGCCATCGTTTATCATTGGGCAATGTAGAAGTGGGGTGAGGGGGGGGATGACACCTGAGGTACTAATACCACTCTATAAAGCTTTAGTAAGACCACATTGAGAGTATTGCATCCAGTTTGGTCACCACACTATAAAAAAGATGTTGAGACTCTAGAAAAAGTGCAGAGGAGAACAACCAGGAGGATTAGGAGACTAGAGAATAAAACGATAGTCTAGTGAAGAGAAGGACCAGGGAAGACGTGATAGCAGTGTTCCAATATTTGAGGGGCTATCACAGAGAGGAGGGGTGTGTGTGTCAAGAGCCTGGATAGCTCAGCAGACTAAAAGCATTGTGATTAACACCAGCTGTCTGCAATTACTGTAAGTTCGAATCTCACCAGGCTCAAGGATGTCCTGGTGCCTCGAAGCCATGCGGATCTGGATGGGGAAAAACAGGCTCCGACTCAACCCTTCCAAGAACCTGAATGGCTGTGGCTGCCGGCATCCCGATATAGCCAGCTGATACCATTGCTGACTATTGGTGGCGAGTCATTGGCCCCCACGGAGAGGGGCTCGCAACTTGGGTGTCCTCCTGGACACACGGCTGTCTTTAGAAGAGCATATGACAGCTGTGGCCAAGGGAGCTTTCTATCAGGTTCGCCTGATTCGCCAGGCTGCGGCCCTTTTCTAGATCGGGACTCCTTATGCACAGTCACTCATGCCCTTATCACTTCCCGTCTGGACTACTGTAATGCTCTCTACATGGGGCTCCCCTTGAGGTTGCACGTTATAGACTTCAACTGGTCCAGAATGCAGCTGTGCGGGTGACATTGGGAGGAGTGACATGGCGCTCACATGTAACCACCTCTCCTACGCGAGCTGCATTGGCTTCTGGTGGTCTTCCGGGTGCGCTTCAAGGTGTTTGGTTCTTACCTTCAGTGTGCTCCATGGCTTAGGGACCTGGGTACCTACGAGACCACCTTCTGCAACTGATAACCTCCCACCAACCAGCACGTTCCCACAGGGTGGGCCTCCTCAGGGTGCCGTCACTAAAGCAATGTCGACTAGTGGTTCCCAGAGAAAGAGCCTTTCTGTGGGGGCACCTACCCTTTGGAACAGGTTACCCCCAGGGATACGAATGATCCCAGGTCTTCGTACTTTCCATCGTGCACTTAATATCTTTCTGTTTCACCAAGCCTGTCTGGCATAAATCTCTTCTAATTGTTCTAAATCTTTATGCTGAAGATTCTTAACTGATGAGCCAAACTGGTTTAATTATCTTATATTCACATGTTATATGTATGTTATTTTAACTGTTCACTGCCCTGAGTCCTTCGGGAGACCTTTTAATTTATAAAAATTAAATAAATAAATAAATAAATAAATAAATAAATAAATAAATAAATAGGTTGACTCAGCCTTCCATCCTTTCTAAGGTAGGTAAATTGAGGACCCAGTTTGTGGGGGCAATAAGCTGACTTTGTATAAAATATACAAAAGTATGAAGGCTATTGCTTAACGCATTGTAAACTGCCCTGAGTCTCCGGAGAAGGGCGGCATATAAATCAAATTAAAAAAAAAAAACTTAGCTGCCAGCTGTCTGCAATTACTGCAAGTTCGAATCTCACTAGGCTCAAGGTTGACTCAGCCTTCCATCCTTCCGAGGTAGGTAAAATGAGGACCCGGATTGTGGGGGCAATAAGCTGACTTTGTATAAAAAAGAACACTGCTTGGGGGGGGGGGGGCGAAGGCAAAAGGATGAAGGCTATTGCTTAATGCATTGTAAGCCACGCTGTGTCTCCAGAGAAGGGTGGCATATAAATGAACCAATAATAATATTATAATAAATCCAAACCACCTGAAGGCAGACAAGGAATAATGGATGGAAACTGAACAAGGAGAGATTCAACCTAGAAATAAGGAGGAATTCTCTGACAGTGAGAACAATCAACCCATGGAAGAGAAGTTGCCTTCAGAAGTTGTGGGACCTTCAACACTGGAGGCTTTCAAGAAGCGACTGGACTGCCATCTGTCAGAAAGGGTGTAGGGTCTCCTGTTTGGGTGTGGGGGTTGGACTAAATGACCTACAGGGTCCCTTCCAACTCTGTTAATCTGTAATTAATAAAAAATAATTAGTGGATTTACCTTTTCGGTTTGGGGAAATGTTAGGAAAGTCACAGAGGCCTCTGCTCCCCTTGAATGTTGCTAATTAATCTACTGTGTTTACCCGAAAATAAGACCGTGTCTTATAATCAATTTTTGCTCTAAAAGACGCATTAGGCCTTATTTTCTGGTTAGGTCTTATTTTGGGGGAAATATGGTACTAAATACATCCATCTGGCTGACAATCTTAACTGGGGCTTATTTGGGGGGGTAGGACTTATATTACGAGCATCCTGAAAAATCATGCTAGGATTTATTTTTCGGCTTGGTCCAATTTTTGGGGAAACAGGGTAGTTAATCCAGTTTGAGTAACTTTGTAATAAAGCGTAACTTCCTTATGACCAGGGAAGATAAAGGGAGAGATAAGAGATAGGTAGGGAGAAAGATTCATTCAGGTAATCCTCAATTTATGACCACAGTTGAGCCCAACACTTCCTAAGCAAGATGGTGGTGAAATGAATTTTGCCCCATTTTACGACTTTTCATCCCATGATTGCTAAATGAGTAACTGCCGTTGTTAAGTGAATCTGGCTTTCCCATCCTGCTCATCACACGACACATGATATTGCAACTGTCAAAAATATGAGTCAGTTGCCAAGTGTCTGAATTTGGATTTTGTGAGGCTGCAACGGTCATAAGTGTGGAAAAACAGTCCTAAGTCACTTTCTCCCGTGCCGTTGCAACTTCGAAAGGTCACTCAGTGAACTGTTGTAAATCAAGGATTATCTGGATTCACAAGTTTACAATGTTTTTTTCCAACATAGGAACAGACCCTTGTTTTCAACAGAGGAAATGAAGGTAATTTTTAAAAAAGGGACAGAGAACAGTGTCAAACTTGGTATATTTGCAGGTAATCCTCAACTTACAACATTCATTTAGTGACTGTTTGAATTGCAATAGCACTGTTTTTTCTCCTCTTCCTTTTCCTCCCCTTCCTCTTTCTCCTCTTCCTCCTCCTTTCCCTCCTCTTTCACCTCCTCCTCCTTTCTCCTCTCCCTTTCTCCTCCTCCTCCTTTCTTCTTCTTCTTCTTCTTCTTCTTCTTCTTCTTCTTCTTCTTCTTCTTCTTCTTCTTCTTCTTCTTCTTCTCCTCCTCCTCCTCCTCCTCCTCCTCCTCCTCCTCCCTCCTCCTCCTCCTCCTCTCCTTCTCCTTCTCCTTCTCCTTCTCCTTCTCCTTTCCCTCTTCCTCTTTTTCTCCTCCTTCTCCTTCTTCTTCCTCCTTCTCCCCCCTCTCTCCCTCTTTCTCCTTCTCCTTTCTCCTCCTCTCCCTCTCCCTCTCTCCTCCTCCTCTCTTCTTCTTTTTCCTTCTCCCTCCTCCTCCTCTTTCTCCTCTTCCTCTTCCTCCTCTTCCTTCTCCTCCTCCTCTTCCTTCTCCTCTCCCTCTTTCTCCTCTTCACCCACCTTTTCCTCCTCCTCTTCCTCTCCCTCTCCTCCTCCTCTCTCTCCTTCTCCTGCTCCCTCTTCCTCCTCCTCCTCCTCCTCCTCTTTCTCCTCTTCCTTCTCCTCCTCTTCTTTCTCCTCTCCCTCTTTCTCCTCTTCATCCTCCTTCTCCTTCTCCTCCTCCTCTTCCTCCTCCTCCTTTTTCTCCTCTCCCTCTCCCTCTCCCCTCCTCTTCCTGTCTCTTTTTCCTCCTCCTCCTCCTCCTCCTCCTCCTCCTCCTCCTCCTCCTCCTCCTCCTCCTCCTCCTCCTCCCCCCCTTCCTTCTCCTCCTCCTCTCTCACCATCGGCAAGAATCAGACATATATGTGGCAAGTTCAAGGATGCTGACGAAATGTGTCATCCCTCTCATCGACTCACAAGACAGATTTTTGAACATGAAGATTCCATTCACTTCTGCTGATACATTTTGCAGACTTGCCTTCCCCGGGCTAAAAACAGAGAGCTTCTGGCAGACAGCGCAACTCCATAACTTACCATAATCCCTCCGCAAGAGTGGGGAAAAAAACAACAACAGGCAAACTTGATATTCCACTTTATTGATGGACTGCCCAGACTGGATGAAGCAACGTGAAGCATTTGTAAGCTTCGGACAAACCGAGGTTCTGGCTAAAAGGCTGAAAATTTAATGGATGTCAAGAAGTAGGAATGGGGAGAGGATTTAAGCTGAAAGGGATTTAAGTGGGAGACAGATGCCAAGAATCAGATCTCTGCAAAGATTTATGGATGTACTTAGCTTGAACCCCACACCTTACAAGGCTTGCTGATAGCCAGTAGGTAGTTACTGTGTATTGAAAAACTCAATGACATGAAGCTGATCCCAGAGAAATTCACTAGCTGTGAACTGAGTAGGAACTGGGGTCGTAGAATGGATTCCTTATTAAACCGGAATAGCCTCTATTAAATACAATAACTACAGTGGTGGCTTCCTCCCGGTTTGGCCCGGTTCCGCCGAGCTGGTAGCGGTGATGATATGGCATCACTGAACCGGTTCTGCACCTCCCCCCCCTACGTTATTCTTATCTTTTATTTGGCCCTCCCCCCAATCTATTGCTGCCTTCTGAGTCCCAGCTGATTGGCTAGAAGGGAAAAAACTGTTTAAACTCTGCCGTGGGGCTTCAAAGGGCCGCCCTACAGCTGATGAGTGTTAAAAGGCAGTGTGGTGGTAGACTGGTGCCCCCAAAAACAAATGGGTAGACCGGTGCCTGCAAAAATAAATGGGTAGACCAGTGTCTCCAAAAACAAAATGAGTAGACTGGTACAGCCCTGCAAGCAGTTAAAAGCCTGGTAGACCAGTACCTCTGCTAAAGCCTAAAGAATTGTCACATGACCATCAAATCACGCCCACAAAATAAGCCACGCCCACAGAATCGGTAGTAAAAAAATTTAGAACCCACCCCTGAATAACTACCATTTTTTTCATAAGATCACTATGATACAGGTCATCCTTGATTTGCAACCATAATGGAGCCTTGTAAGTCTTGACAGTGATAAGTGTTCTGACTCAGGTCTCCAAACACGACAAGCCCTCTGAAGTTAACTCAAAGATGCCTTTATTAGGAGTGCCAGCAAAGAAGTTTCTCTCTCAACAAGTCCGCCCAACCAGGAGATGAATAGCTATCTGCCACACTTATTCATTCTGCCCCCTGCCTTTTATCCCCAGAGCTAGGGCGGGTCTTCGCTAGAAGCAGTGGATTTTCTGTCCCAAGGACCAGCCCATAGATTTCCACTGCTCTCTTCTCCTCTGCCTTCTGCACATCAGGCAGTGGGCCCAGCTGTTCCTCCTCTTCATCATCAGCCACCTCCAGACCTGAGGGCTGTTGACCCTCCATCTGAGGGCTGATGGATGGCTCAGTCTCCACCTCTGTCTTTCTCTCTGCCAGCTCCATTCCCTCTTCCCCCTCGGAGCTCTCAGGTTGCCTTGATGCTGATCCTGATTCCCAGGCCTCCTCTTCTTCTGATTCAGCTGGAGGGGCCCGCAGCTGACAGGCCACAAGAAGAAGACACTTCTGTGACCAACCCAATTTTACAAGCTTTTTTTCCCCAGTGGCCATTATATGAATGAATGCCACAGACATTAAGTGAGCCAATTCTTTGCTGTGAGTTGGTTCTGCCAAAAAGCGGGAAGTAAATTTCAGTTTTCTCCAAAAATGTTGTAAAACGAGGTCATGTGACTGACGGGTGCTGCAAATGGCCATAAATGGGAGATGGTTGCTAAGTGGCCGATATACAGTCATGTGACAGTGGGCCATCAGAACTTTGGAGCTGGATTGTAAGTACCCCCCAGGGTGTTGTGTTGCAACTTCAACTGATTGTAAGTCGAGGACTACCTGTGATTACAAAGAGTTAGAATGAAACACAATCTCATTGTATATATGGTATAGGGCAGGGGTGTCAAACTCACGGCCCACAGACCGGATGCATCACGCACTGCCCACGCCCACCCCTGGTTTAGCTAAGGGGGAAAAAGTTGTGATATGTCACATGACAACACCGTGACGCCGCAGGTTTGACACCCCTGGTATAGGGTTTCCTGCCTCAACTGGGGGCTGGACTAGAAGACCTCCAAGCTGCCTTCCAACTCTGTCTATTCTATTCTATTCTATTCTATTCTATTCTATTCTATTCTATTCTATTCTATTCTATTCTATTCTATTCTATTCTATTCTATTCTATTCTATTCTAATTTTATACTCTACTCTACTCCCTACCCTACCCTACCCTACCCTACCCTACCCTACCCTACCCTACCCTACCCTACCCTACCCTACCCTACCCTACCCTACCCTACCCTACCCTATTCTATTCTATTCTATTCTATTCTATTCTATTCTATTCTATTCTATTCTATTCTATTCTATTCTATTCTAATTTTATACTCTACTCTACTCCCTACTCTACTCTACTCTACTCTACTCTACTCTACTCTACTCTACTCTACTCTACTCTACTCTACTCTACTCTACTCTACTCTACTCTATTCTATTCTATTCTATTCTATTCTAATTTTTTACTCTACTCTACACCCTACCCTACCCTACCCTACCCTACCCTACCCTACCCTACCCTACCCTACCCTACCCTACCCTACCCTACCCTACCCTACCCTACCCTATTCTATTCTATTCTATTCTATTCTATTCTATTCTATTCTATTCTATTCTATTCTATTCTATTCTATTCTATTCTAATTTTATACTCTACTCTACTCCCTGCCCTGCCCTGCCCTGCCCTGCCCTGCCCTGCCCTGCCCTGCCCTGCCCTGCCCTGCCCTGCCCTGCCCTACCCTACCCTACCCTACCCTACCCTACCCTACCCTACCCTACCCTATTCTATTCTATTCTATTCTATTCTATTCTATTCTATTCTATTCTATTCTATTCTATTCTAATTTTATACTCTACTCTACTCCCTACCCTACCCTACCCTACTCCTATTCTATTCTATTCTATTCTATTCTATTCTATTCTATTCTATTCTATTCTATTCTATTCTATTCTATTCTATTCTATTCTATTCTATTCTATTCTATTCTATTCTATTCTATTCTAATTTTATACTTACTCTCTACCCTACCCTACCCTACCCTACCCTACCCTACCCTATCCTACCCTACCCTACCCTACCCTACCGTATTCTAATTCTATTCTATTCTATTCTATTCTATTCTATTCTATTCTATTCTATTCTATTCTATTCTATTCTATTCTATTCTATTCTATTCTATTCTATTCTATTCTATTCTTTTACTCTACACTACTCTACTCTACCCTACCCTACCCTACCCTACCCTACCCTACCCTACTCTACTCTACTCTACTCTACTCTACTCTACTCTACTCTACTTCATCCATTTCACATCATCCCAAAGTTCATTAGGAGTTATAGATAGTCCTCTACTTACAACAGTCATTTGTGACCTTTATTCTAAATTACAACAGCACTGAAAAAGGTGACTTATGACAGTTTTTCACACTTATGACCCTTGCAGCATCCCCATGATCACATAATCAAAATCCGGATGCTTGGCAACTGGCATGTATGTATGAACGATTGTTGCCCTGCCCTGTCCTCAGGTTATGTGATTGCCATTTGTAACCTCCCCAGCCGGCCTCTGACCACAAAGCGGTCTGGCTCAGCAGACTAAAAGCATTGTGATTAACACCAGCTGTCTGCAATTATTGTAAGTTCGAATCTCACCAGGCTCAAGGTCGACTCAGCCTTCCATCCTTTCTAAGGTAGGTAAATTGAGGACCTAGTTTGTGGGGGCAATAAGCTGACTTTGTATAAAATATACAAAAGTATGAAGCTATTGCTTAACGCATTGTAAGCCGCCCTGAGTCTCCGGAGAAGGGCGGCATATAAATCAAATTAAAAAAAAAGTCAAATGGAGGAAGCCAGATTCGCTTAACAACCACCCGATTCACTTAACAACTGCAGCGAATTGCTTAACAACTGTGGCCAAAAAAGGTCATAAAATGGGACACAACTCACGTAACAACCATCTTGCTTAGCAACAGAAATTCTGGACTCCCTTGTGTTCGTAAATTGAGGACTACCTGAAAGCAAGACACTGTTGAGTGAATCCATCTGATCTCCAATTGCTTTCAACCGGCAATGTGGCTCAAAGTCAATCCTTCCCATTAAAAACATTTTGCCTGAGCCCCAAACTCCACCATATTAATTGGACATGGAGAGGTAATGGATACATTGGATTTAGGCTTGCTTTTCGTTCCTTGTGGACCGTGGCAAAAGCCTGCCTGGAAATTGAGGCCGTCACATACCTGGATCTTGCTTAACAAGATGCAATGCGGAAGGCAAACCGGTTATTTTGAGACTAGAACGTTTGCTCCTGACCTAGATGGATCTCTCTTTCACAGATTACAATTCCGTGGATTGAATATCCTAGATGCAAATGTTCTCGGCTTCCTTCCAGGTGCATTAACCTCTCTCCAATGCAAGAATTCGGTTTCTGACCCTACGCTTCCTCTTGAGTATTTTTTTTTAAAAGAATAGAGTAGAGTAGAGTAGAGTATAGTAGAGTAGAGTAGAGTAGAGTAGAGTAGAGTAGAGTAGAGTAGAAGCTGGAAGGGACCTTGGAGGTCTTCTAGTCCAACCCCCTTCTTAGGCAGGAAACCCTACAGCATTTCAGACAAATGGTTGTCCAATCTCTTCTTTAAAACTTTCAGTGTTGAAGCATTTACAACTTCTGGAGGCAAGTTGTTCCACTGGTTAATTGTTCTCACTGTCAGGAAATTTCTCCTTAGTTCTAAGTTGCTTCTCTCCTTGATTACTTTCCATCCATTGCTTCTTGTCCTGCCCTCAGGGACTTTGGAGAATAGCTTGACTCCCTCTTCTCTGTGGCAGGCCCTGAGATATTGGAACACTGCTATCATGTCACCCCTGGTCCTTCTTTTCATAAGACTAGATATATCCAGTTCCATAAGGGTAGGTCGTACTTTCCTTTACTACTAGTTCGCAACCGGGCCGCGCCCAGAAGCATTTTGATGATGGTAGAGTCAGTGGGCGGAGCCTCCCGCCAGTTTTAGTACCGGTTCTATAGAACTGGTGAAAAGGGGCAACCCACCACTGCAGTTCCAGCAACTGTTCTTTATACGTTTTATCCTCCAGTCCCTTTCTAGAGTTCAACATCTAGATTCTCAATATCAATTTCCCAACTTGGAATCCAGTGCATTCAACACATAAACATCCCTGAAGGACAGGTAGTCCTCCAGTTATGACTGCAACTGAGCCCCAAATGTACTTTGCTAAATGAAACATTTGTTAAGTGAGTTTGCATCATTTTATGACTTTTCTTGCCACAGTTGTTAAGTGAATCCTTGCATTTGTTCAGTTAGTAACATGGTTGTTCCATGAAACTGGCTTCTCCCAATTCAACCAAGTGTATAATCAGTCACAATCCCTGAATCCTTCTTGGTTATTGGGTTTTTTTTATCTTTCTTTTCTCCATACCTTAACTTGTTAGAAACAACTGTCCATACTAGGATAAGAATAGAATAGAATAGAATAGAATAGAATAGAATAGAATAGAATAGAATAGAATAGAATAGAATAGAATAGAATAGAATAGAATAGAATAGAATAGAGTAACAGAGTTGGAAGGGAGATTGGAGGTCTTCTAATCCAACCCCCTGCTTAGGCAGGAAACCCTACACCACTTCAGACAAATGGTTATCCAACATCTTCTTAAAAACTTCCAGTGTTGGAGCATTCACAACTTCTGGAGGCAAGTTGTTCCACTGATTAATTTTTCTGTCAGGAAATTTCTCCTTAGTTCTAGGTTGTTTCTCTCCTTGATTAGTTTCCACCCATTGCTTCTTGTTCTCCACTCAGGTGCTTTGGAGAATAGTTTGACTCCCTCTTCTTTGTGGCAGCCCTTGAGATATTGGACAATGCTATCGTATCTCCCCTAATCTTTCTTTTCATCAAACTAGACATACCCAGTTCCTGCAACCGTTCTTCATATGTTTTAGCCTCCAGTCCCCTAATCATCTTTGTTGCTCTTCTCTGCACTCTTTCCAGAGTTTCAACATCTTTTTTACATCGTGGGGACCAACACTGGATGCAGGATTCCAAGTGTGGCCTTACCAAGGCATTATAAAATGGTATTAACACTTCATGTGATCTTAATTCTATCCTTCTGTTTATGCAGCCTAGAACTGTGTTGGCTTTTTTGGCAGCTGCCGCACACGGCTGGCTCATATTTAAATGGTTGTCCACTAGGACTCCAAGATCCCTCTCACGGTTACTACTATTGAGCAAGGTACCACATATACGGTACCTGTGCATTTTGTTTTTCTTCTCTAAATGTAGAAGTGCCATAAGAATATGGCACTTCTGATCACAGCCCAGTTAAGTGAATCATTGCACTTATTTTAAATTTATATGTTACCGACAAAGAAATGAAGTGAGACTAGTGTACAGTAGTGGCCAAACTTGTAGAAACCTTTTGGGAAAAGTGTATTTTTGATGGCTAATAACACCACTTTTTTTTTAGTTGCAAGATAATCATATTCCACTGCTGGAATGGCCTGGGAATAGCTCAGACTTTCACCCAATTGAAAATCTATGAAGCCGACTAAAGAAACTTATTAGTCAGAAGCGACCCAGCAATAAAACCCAGTTAATAGAAGCCATCATTCAATCTTGGTTTCACGTGATAACAGATGCAGAACTAAAAGTCTTGGTTCCCTCCATGGGAAGACGTTGTAAGGCCGTCATTCATGCTAAAGGTCACCCAACAAAGTATTAACTGACATGGGGATCATTTTTGTAGATCTCATTTTTTCGACGTGTTTCACTTTTCTTCTTTATACTGTAACTGCTGTTCTAATAGCAGATCCTTCATAAATGTTATTGCGTTACATTCTTGATTAAATTATCTTTCCATTGATATATAATTTTATGGTACTATTTTAAAAAAAAGTGGTGTTATTAGCTAGTTTTAGAAAATACACTTTTCCCAAAAGGTTTCCACAAATAGGCTGATTCTCGAAATGAACTACAGAAAAAAGGGGAAATGGATGTATGAAAAGGAAAATTGGCTGGAAATATCTGGGCTAATGCAATATGGGAAGCTACTGAAAAATGAAGCCAGATTTAACTTGAATGAAACTTGAATGAAACTAATGTTGCCTTGATCTGGTTCCACATGTGCCCTTTAGCAACCATTTTTGTATGCTATAATACAAAATGTGACAATAGTGCAACAAATGACTTTTCATATAATTTTTGCGCTGAGAATTGATTCACGCCGGCTGTTAGTACCGACCGTCTGAAGGATAACTTTTGATCTGCCTGTCTGTTGGATTAATGAAATTTAGATTGCTTTGTTTAAAAAAGACTGAGCAAATGAAAATGTCCACCACCCCTGCTTGGAGATTAATTTAATTTTAATTGAATGTATTAGATTTGTTATAGCTGCCCCCTCCATTAGACTCTGGGGCGGCTTACAAAGTCTAGAAAACAATTAAAACAGAACCATTAAACACACATAAGGAAGCAGTCTGAACTCAAATAACCAGAACCATAAACAGTACAACTATAACAGATGCATTAGTGAACACATTAACTCCAGGGTTAATATATCATTAGCCCCTATGTCAATAAGCACAGTATAGTAAGCATAATATTTCAGCAACCTCTGGTTGTTAGTGTTGTGACTCAGGCCCAAGTAAGTAGTAGGAAAATCAGTCTGTGAAAAAACAAACAAACTTTATTCAAAAACAGCTAAGAATTACGTCATTCCCAGCGTCATTCAACTAAATTAAAGCAAATTCCTCCCAACACAAATTCCTCAGTTCTATGTCAAACCTTGGTCCAATTAGGCAAACTGCCAAAGGCCTTTTTGGCAAATGTTCAGAAGTCCCAGGAAGAAGAAGGAGGAGGAGGAGGAGGAGGAGGAGGAGGAGGAGGAGGAGGAGGAGGAGGAGGAGGAGGAAGAAGAAGAAGAAGAAGAAGAAGAAGAAGAAGAAGAAGAAGAAGAAGAAGAAGAAGAAGAAGAAGAAGAAGAAGAAGAAACCAATATTATTTTCCGGCAAAGCCCAAACACCGTTGCTGGTCTGTTTTAAGCCTTATGGGAGGGGCCAATCATCTCTTGGCCCTACTCCCGAGTTGTCCTCTTTACTTGAGCTGCTCTTGCCTTCTGGTAGCTCTTCTCATGTGTGCATTAGGAACAGGCTCCTCCTGTTCCTCTGCCTCACTCCTATTAGTCTCTGGAGGCTCTGGAGTCCACACCTCACTCCCCAATGGCCCTGGTACCATCTCTGCCTCTGACACAGAGCCCTCATCCGGGCCTTCCCCAGCCTCCAGGATTGGCCCATGTTCTTCCTCAGCCTCATGGCTGTCTGACTCCAGTGCCAGCTCCGCAGGCTTTTGGTGGACCACATCAGTTAGTAGCTTCTTCACTTCTGCCATACAATAATGGGATTGCACGTATAACAGGGAAATTGTTCCTCAACTTTAACACGGAGTTTAAAATTATTCCATTGGCTCTCAAGCACCAGAAGGAAGGACAAGAAGCAACTTAATCAAGGAGAGACCCAGTGGTGGGTTTCTACCAGTTCGCCCCAGTTCGGGCGAACCAGTAGCGGCGACGGCGGGACGCTCTCACCGTTGTTAAGTTGTCACGCACACGCTCACAGTTCCAAACCGATAGTGAAGGTAGGTAAAACCCACTACTGGAGAGAACTGACCTAGAACTAAGGAGAAATTTCTTAACAGTGAGAACAATTAACCCGTGGACAGCTTGCCTCCAGAAGTTGTAGATGCTCCATCATTGGAGGTTTTTAAGAAGTGATTGGACAACCACTTGTCTGAAATGGTATAGGGTTTCCTGCTTGAGCAAGAGGTTGGACTAGAAGACCTCCAAGGTCCCTTCCATTATTCTGTTAGTGAAGGCAGCTCGGAGGGCTTCCTGCAATTACAGATGCCGTCTTGAGTGGACTCATTATTTTCAGAGAAAAAGAACCACAGAAACACCCAGGTAGACTAATAAATCCAAGCTTTGTTCAATGCAGTTGCAGTGAAAACATCTCCAACCAAGAACCTATCAAGTCTCTGCTTAAACATATCCAGCAGCAGAGGGAAGTTAGCCAATGGATTGCCATTCAGGGAACATATATTGGGAGGGCTGTGGATAAACAATAAAATATAATTCAACTGGTGTAACAACTTGTTCTCCAAGCACGCACTTCGTATGCGTGCAGTGCACTTGAAAGCAGTGTGCAGTGCGTTTGAAAACAGCTCTAAAATTTACCTTCTACTGCACCCCCAGTGAGTAAGACAGCTGAGGCATGGCAATTCACTTGGCCACGCCTATCAGCTGGACTTCAAACAAAGGAAATATAGGTTGGTATGGCGGGCGGGTGGGCCCAGCTGATTGTCGGAGCAAACCAGTTTTCTCTCAGCTGTTTATCGGAGCTACCAGTTTGCCTGAACTTGTCCGAACCGGCTGAATCCAACTCCTGATCTGAGTGATCCCAGGGTTTAGAAAACTGGCCAAAATCAGAAACAACCGAGGGAATAACTGTTATCTTTCTCATAGTATCCTAAAATGAAGTTTAAACGAGACACACAACTTGGTACAGGCCACGAGGCAGCCAGTATTGTGACCTAAACCATGCCTTCATGTCCCCCCCCCCGCAAGAGAAAAATGCAAGATGATATTTTTTTAATAACCCTCTTCGATCTTGCTCTCCTTCTTTCCCTTCGCATTGAACCATCAGGGTGTGAAATATAACAAAGCGGCGTTTTGCTCAATCTTGTCGGCTGTACCTTACAGGTGTACTTCAGGTAAATATCCCTTTGGCTTATGAAAAATGAGCTTACCTGAAAGAGGTGACTTTGATGAACTTTAGCGCTGGGGCTGCTATCATTCTTTTCCAATTGGCTTCCTCGGCAAGACTTGGTGCTCACCCAACACAAATTTGTCTTGCTTGAAGGGAAGCGATCTCCCAATTCCCTGGGTTCCAATATTGCATCCTTCATTTGTTGTAACATGCCTTTCGCTTCATCCAGCCTTCTGGAAAATATTAGTTGCATGGGCCAGCATCTTGTGGTGAAAAAAACCCTCTTTTTGGAAGCCAATGAATTATTTACCAATCTGTTGCACAGCCCATTGCATTGATCAAAATTGGAATACGAATCATAGCTGCCATGCAGAGGTGGTATTCAGTCGGTTTGGACCAGTTCGCCCGAACTGGTAGCGGAAATCACGGTTGTGCCCGCTTTCGCCCACCTGGCTTGGCTCTATGACATCCTATTTAGGCATGTTTTTAAGGCTGGGTGCATGCACGGAAGGCAGTGCAGAGTGAAGGAGCTACTGCCCCGGAGAGCAGAGATGGGGAGCAAGCCCAAAAGGCTTATTGGTTGAGCCTCACCGTGTGGTGGAAGCTGTGCATACGCACATGCATGGAAGCTGTGTGTGTGCTCACATTTTTGGTGAATCGGTGGTGAAATAATTTGAAACCCACCACTGGTGTTGACTCCTAGTGACAACACAGGTAGATTTTTCTCCCATGACAATCTTGTTGTGGAGCTGGCAGTGGAATCGGACAGCGATGAGGTTGAGGAAGAACATGGGCCAGTCCTGGAGGCTGGGGAAGGCCTGGATGAGGGCTCTGCATTGGAGGCAGAGATGGGGCCAGGGCTATCAGGGAGTGAGGTGTGGACTCAGGAGCCTCCAGAGGCTGACAGTAGAGAGGCAGAGGAACAGGAGGAGCCTGTTCCTAGTGCACGTATGAGAAGAGCTGCCAGAAGGCAAGAGCAGCTAAAGCAAAGAGGACGACTCGGGAGTAAGGCCAAGAGATGATTGGTCCCTCCCATAAGGCTTCAAAGACCAGCAACGGCTCTTGGTCTCTTTGTCGGAAAACAACATTGATAGACTTGTTCTTGTCTTGCTGCATTTATCTCTGGTCAGCGTCTTCTGCTTTTGAACTTTTGTCAAGAGAAGCCTTTGGCAGTTTGCCTAATTATACCAAGACTGGTGATTAAACTGAAGAATTTGTGTTATAAAGAATTTGTTTTAATTTAGTTTGGACTATGCTGAGAATGAGTTAATTCTCAGCTGTTCTAATAAAGTCTGTCTGTTTTGGAACTGTTTGCGTCGATTACTATCTATTTGGGCCTGGGTCACGACAAATCTGTCCCTAACCTGGTCCTTCGAGTCTTCCAACGATGTATCCATTGCCACTGTAACTGAGTCCATCAACATTCTCTTCTCCTTCCTTCCAGGTTGCATGAGTTATTATTATGGTTCATTGCGCAGTCATCCAGAAGTTTAGACTAGATTTGGCATTTTTATAAGCCACCGAGTGAGTCTTTCCCAATTATTTTTAATGGTGTTAGAGTTCTTGTCGCAGGATGTAAGCTGTTCCAAGTCAAGCTGCCTTTTGAAATTGATCGGGATTTTGTCAATGCATAGATGTTTTGGGATTATTATAGAACAATGAACATAGAAGAAGAACAGAATAATAGAGTTTGAAGGGATCTCAGAAGTCTTCTAGCCCAACCATCTGCTCGAGCAGGAGACCCTACACCATTTGAGACACCATTTTAGACAAATGGTTGTCCAATCTCTTTTTGAAAGCCTCCAGCACCCCCAACTTCTGAAGCCAAGCTATTCCACTGGTTGATTGTTCTCACCATCAGGAAATTTCTCCTTAGTTCTAGGTTGTTTCTTTCCTTGGTTAGTTTCCTGCTTCCATTGCTTCTCGTGTTGCTTTTGGTGCTTTGGAAAATAGTTTAACCCCCTCATTTTTATAGGAGCCCCTCAAATTTTGGAACCATGTAATCATGTCACCCCTAGTCCTTCTTTTCATTAAGCTAGGCATACCCAATTCCAGCAACCGTTCTTCACATGTTTTAGCCAGCAACCCCTAATTTTTTGGTTGCTCTTCTCTACGCTCTTTCCAGAGACTCTCAAATGACAAAAATTGGCCGCCTTTTGTCAGAATATTCATGACTGGGAAGACATGGTAACAAGGTCAGCCAATGAATAGGCGTAGCAACTAAGTCAGCCAATTGGGAGCTGAGACAGACTGGAGCCAGGATGTGTCTTAGTCTGCAGCTTCTGAGTCTGTAAAGAGAAACTGAAACCAGTGTGCGTGTGCAAACTTGTCTGCTGATCTGAGCTGAAATGAAACTGTGAACCTGCTGTTGGTATTGTAAACTTACTTCATGTATCATTGTATATATTGTTCTGGCCCCGTGCCCAGAAATAACCTCCCCTCAGACAATCAGAGGCTAATGAACTGGCAGGCAACCAAGTAAGATGATAACAAAGGTCGGCAGCAATCCGCAGCTGCTTGCCAATGTCTTTATTAAAAGGTCCGTCACATACACACCACCAAAGCTGAGACACAGGGCCGATTCAAAATTGGGATCCACGAATCTTTGTTTTGTTCATCACAAAGATACGTCTGCAATCCCTCTCTTATATAGTCTGGGAGGTGTAGTCCACCAGCTAACCACGACCACGCCTTTTCCTCTGCTGGGCTCTCCTGTCTCTCCGATGCTGGCGAGGATCCAACCAAAACTCACTCCCCTTGTCAATGTCCTCCTTTGGCTGCGGGGACGAGCTTGGCTGTGGGCCTATCTCCTGCCCTTCTGTGTCCTCCGGAGGCATTGCCAGAGAGGAGAGCCCTGGAGAAGGAGGCCTTGCCAACTCCTCTCCCTCACTCTCAGAGTCCTCCCCTGCTGATGACGCAGGCTCAGGCAACGGAGCCACAACATATATAAACTAATGAATCCTGCTGCATCAGTTTATCTGTGGGTGCTTCTGGATTTGATTTTTGCAAGAAACTCTGACACCTTTATACGCCTTCTCTGTCATATGTGTGTTTCTGAATAAGTTTGCGTAAAGGTGAATGACATTCCAGTTTCCTTCTTTCCATTTTTCTTTTTCTTGTCTCTTTCATCGTCTCCATTTAGCCTCAAAGTAGCCCAAAGGTGCCGACCGCATTCAGAGTGAATGTCAAGTGAACTCCGGGAGGAAAGTGGTAGATAAATTTAACAAGCATTAATGTAATATATAATTTAAATATGTATAAAATTATTCCCTCCTATCGATTAGAAAATGGGCTGTTGACCATTTAAAGGCAGCAATCAATCGCATAGTTCATAGGTCAGGTCAAGTTTTGTTCTAACGATCTAAAAAAGAAAATAGCATTAGCAGATAATGAGTTCCACAGGATTATGGATGTGATCTATAGCTCTGCTTTAGCTTTGCAAAGAGTCGCTGCGAGCAGAGCTTTCTCCGTAGGCCAAAACCTAGGTTTTATCTCTTGGCCAGGTGTCAATTCATGATGTAATCAAAGTCAATGCAAACAATTACTTCTAAGGCATAACTTGGTTGACTTTCCTTCATTCACCAACAGTGGAAGCGATGTAGGTCTGCATTTATGCGGTCAGGAAACTTACCTTTGCTGTTTTGGAAAATAGAAATCAAATCTGCCTGGGCCGTTAATGAAAGGATGAAGGCACCAGGGGTGAAATCTACTTACCTTCCTTACCAGTTTGGAAACGCGCACGCATGCGCAGAAGGTAAAAAAACATTACTTCCTGGTTAAAACCAGGAAGTAATGACACCCGGGTGGCGATCGCTACTGGATCGCCAAACCATAGGGAAAAATCGCTACCAGATTGGGTGAACCGATCCAATCCAGGAGCATTTCACCCCTGGAAGGCACGTCCCCTCAGATTGCTGTTCAGAATAGAATAGAATAACAGAGTTGGAAGGGACCTTGGAGGTCTTCTAGTCCAACCCCCTGCTTAGGCAGGAAACCCTACACCACTTCAGACAAATGGTTATCCAACGTCTTCTTAAAAACCTCCAGTGATGGAGCACCCACAACTTCTGGAGGCAAGTTGTTCCACTGGTTAATTGTTCTCACTCTCACAAAAATTCTCCTTTTTCTAGGTTGACTCTCTCCTTGATCAGTGTCCATCCATGTCTGGCCTTCATGTGCTTTGGAAAATAGGTTGACCCCCCCCCCCCTCCTCTCTGTGTGACAGCCCCTCAAGTAGTGGAAGACTGCTTTCATGTCTCCCATGGTCCTTTGTTTTGTTTTTTGAAAACAGTTCAATTCTCATCCAAGAAGCTTCTTCAGCTCTTCTGCTTCTTGGAGGAGAAGCAAAAACATTTTCGTACAAAAACACCCAGAAGGTCCAACTGCCTTTTGAAAAAAGCACCTTTGGGATACCTATCTAGGCTTCCACTTGTCATTGGATCAGTTGGGTATCAAACAGCTGGGCGGCGCTGGGCGGCGCTGCGGAAGATGGCGGCGCCACAGGGAAGGCTGAGGAACATATGGCGAGCGACGACGACGGTGAGGGGGCGTTGGCAGCTGGTGGTGGTCTGAGGGCGCTGGTGGATGTGGTGAAGCCCTCAGCATCCCCCCCCCCCCATCCCGCCTGTCTTCCACTGGCCCTCCAACCCCAACTCCATGCCCATCTATTATTAATTGGGGCTTGACTCTGGCTCCTTTTGGCCTTGCTTAGCAGTATTCCATCTCTGCTAGCTGGCCCTCCGTTGACCCTGTAAATCTGTAAATCAAGCTGCTCTTCCATTGTCTGTTTCTGCTTGGACTCCTGGCCTTTTTTACCATCTCTACCATCTTGTGCAGTATTCCATCGTCCGCTGGCTGGCCATCAGAAGACGGGCCAGCTCACAGGAGGAACTGTGGAGCCGCTTCTGTTTTTCCACCTTGAGGGGGGGCCACATCGCAGGATGAATTCGCCGGGCCACGGTGAGAGAGTGGCCTCGGACTTTCCAACGCGCCTGCTGATTGGACCACCGTGAGAGGGTGGTCTGGACACCCCCTCCCTCGAGACAGAATGCAGAGACTCCTTGGCCGCTACCGTGAGAGGGTAGCGGCGTTTTTTCTCCTGTCTGCTCTGGCTCCTGCTTCAAGATACTTGAACTATGATCATGGACCTCTGCCATGCCATTATTTTCTGGCCCTCTCTGTTGGATGCTTTTGAGGTCGACGCTTCTTGCCCTGCGAGATTCCCCCCTCTCGCGGGTTTGGCCCTCCACACTATCGAGGGCCTACCTTAATGACGGGTTTTGGGACCCCGAGAGGTGGCATGTCGCGAAGAGGGGATTGAGGGGTTTTTTGAGCAATTTTTTAAGGGGTGTTTTAGGGGGTTCTGGGGTGGGGGAGGGAGAGGGTTCGGGGGGAACCCCGGGAGGGAAAGGGACAGGCCCGACAGTCTTTGATGCCACGGGGGGTTTAGTTTCTGGAGGCAAGAGGGCTCTTAATGAGCCCTCGGTTGAGGGTGGGGCGATAACTACGTTATGTGGGAGGGGCAGATATGGCGAGAGCAGGGGACCATATCATGTGCGGGGGGCGCGCACTCGCTGTCTTCGAGCGATTGCGCGCCCCGGTCCCCGGAGCTATTCCTGTTCCCCGGGTTGTTTAGAGTCTCAGGACCCGGGGCTCCGGTTGCTGTTGTGCAATGCGAGGTCCGTGGTAAACGAGGCCCCCCTCATATGTGATCTTCTTGAAGAGGGGGGTGCGGACCTGGCTGGTATTACCGAGACCTGGTTGGGCCACGAGGGGGGAGTTCCCCTCGTGGAGATGTGCCCACCAGGTTTCCTTGCATTCCATCAGCCGAGAGCCCAGGGCAGGGGTGGGGGAGTAGCGGTCATTATCAAGGAAGGTCTGGGTCCGAGGGAAGCCACTGTACCTCAGATAGCCGGGTGTGAGTCCGCCTTTGTGAGATGGGGTCCCGGTGGGCAGATGGGTCTGTTAGTCACGTACCTGGCTCCCTGCCACGTGGCAACGACCCTGCCCGAGCTTCTCAATGTTATAGCCGAGGTGGCGGTTGATACCCCCAAGCTAATAGTTATGGGGGATTTCAACCTGCCATCTATCGGCGAGACATCTGAGGTGGCTCGGGAGTTCATGGCTTCCATGACGGCCATGGACCTGACCCAGGTAATTCAGGGCCCGACTCACATTGGGGGACACACCCTGGATCTAGTTTTTGTCTCTGGTCAGTGGTTGAGTGGTCTTGATATTGGGGATATAGTTATAGAACCCTTGTCATGGACTGACCACTCGCTCCTTCGACTCGACTTTCTGACCGCTGCACCCCACCGCAGGGAGGCGGAACCAACTAGGTGGTTCCGCCCCAGGCGCCTGATGGATCCTGATAGGTTCCAGACGGAGCTTGGGCCATTTCCTGAGACACTGACACGCGACTCGGCCGAGGACCTGGTGGCTGCCTGGAATAGGGCAGCCGGTGGGGCCTTGGACCGGGTCGCGCCTTTGCGGCCTCTGACCCGGCGCCGAACTCACTTATCTCCTTGGTTCACCGAGGAGCTGAGGGAGATGAAGCGCCGGAAAAGACGCCTAGAGAGTGGTTGGAGGGCTAGTCGCTCTGAATCCGACTTAACACTAGTAAGAGCTCATATTAAGACTTACTTAGTGGCAATAAAAGCGGCGAAATCTGACTATTTCACCGCTCTTATTGCATCATCAGATAATCGCCCAGCCACCCTGTTTAGGGTGACCCGCTCCCTCCTCCAGCTGGGAGCGCGGGAGGATCCCTTGCAGGGTCGTGCTGAGGATTTTGTTCAATATCTGGATGATAAAATAACTCAGATTCGGGATGAGCTGGCCTCTGACTGGGTTAGTTCGGGCGAGGTGACTGAGCCCAGTCTTGAGAGTGTTATCTGGGCTGAGTTCGATCCTGTGGCTCCTGAGGACGTGGACAGGATCCTGGGGAGACTGAACGCTACCACATGTTTATTGGACCCGTGTCCCTCCTGGTTGGTGCTGGCCTCCCGGGAGGTCACACGAGGCTGGCTCCAGGAGATTATAAATGCTTCTCTGAGTGAGGGTGTCCTTCCGCCTGCCTTGAAGGAGGCGGTGGTGAGGCCCCTCCTCAAGAAGCCCTCCCTGGACCCGGCTGCTTTGGTAAATTATCGTCCTGTCTCCAACCTTCCCTTTTTAGCGAAGGTTGTTGAGAGTGTGGTGGCGCGGCAGCTCCCCCGGTACCTGGATGAAGCTGTCTATTTAGACCCGCTCCAGTCCGGCTTCAGGTCTGGTTACAGCACCGAAACGGCATTGGTCGCGTTGGTGGATGATCTCTGGAGGGCCCGGGGTAGGGGGTACTCCTCTATCCTGGTGCTGTTAGACCTCTCAGCGGCTTTTGATACCATCGACCATGGTATCATGTTGCGCCGGTTGGAGGGATTGGGGGTGGGGGGCACCGTTCTGCGGTGGTTCTCCTCCTACCTCTCCGACCGGTCGCAATCGGTGTTGACAGGGGGGCAGCGGTCGACCCCGAGGCGCCTAGTGTGTGGGGTGCCACAAGGGTCGGTCCTCTCGCCCCTTCTGTTCAACATTTATGTAAAGCCGCTGGGTGAGATCATCCGTGGTTTTGGGGTGGAATTCCATCAGTACGCTGATGATACTCAGCTGTACATTTCCACCCCAGGCCACCCCAACGATGCCGTGGAAGTGATGTCCCAGTGCCTTGAAGCTGTGCGGGTCTGGATGGGGAGAAACAGGCTTCGACTCAACCCCTCCAAGACTGAGTGGCTGTGGCTGCCGGCGTCCCGATATAGCCAACTGACTCCATCGTTGGTTATTGGGGGCGAATCATTGGCCCCCACGGAAAGGGTGCGCAACCTGGGCGTCCTCCTGGATCCACGGCTGTCATTAGAGGATCATACGACAGCTGTGGCCAGGGGGGCTTTTTATCAGGTCCGCCTGATACGCCAGTTGCGCCCCTTTCTAGATCGGGACTCCCTGCGCACAGTCACTCAGGCGCTCGTCACGTCTCGCCTGGACTACTGTAATGCTCTCTACATGGGGCTCCCCTTGGGATGCATCCGGAGGCTTCAACTGGTACAGAATGCGGCCGCGCGGGGGATTATGGGAGCGACAGGGCGCTCCCATGTGACACCTCTCCTGCGTGAGCTGCATTGGTTGCCGGTTGATTTCCGGGTGCGTTTCAAGGTGTTGGTAATCACCTTTAAAGCGCTCCATGGCTTAGGACCAGGGTACTTACGGGACCGCCTTCTGCCACCTATTGCCTCCCACCGGCCGGTTCGCTCTCACAGAGAGGGCCTCCTCAGGGTGCCGTCAGCCAGACAATGCCGGCTGGCGACCCCCAGGGGGAGAGCCTTCTCTGTGGTAGCCCCCACCCTCTGGAACGATCTCCCTCCAGATCTAAGAACTATCACTGACCTCCGGACCTTTCGTCGGGCGTTGAAGACTTATTTCTTCCAACTTGCCGGACTTGCCTGATCCCTCCTATTTTTAAATAATTTTTAAAATTTTAAATACTTTAACTTTTAATTATTTAAATTTTTAAATTATTTTAAATTATTTAATTTTTAGAGTTCAGCCGAAATTTATATAGGTTTTTTAGTATGTTTTAATTTCATTGTATTGTTGGTTTTAAATTGGCTGTTCACCGCCCTGAGTCCGGAAGGAGAAGGGCGGTATAGAAATTCGAAAAATAAATAAATAAATAAATAAAGGAGAGGACAGTTATCCTTTCACTCGAAAAGAGTGGAGAACACCAACTCCCATAGCAGAAAACCCTAAGAGCAGAGGTGAAATTCAATTTTTTTTACTACTGGTTCTGTGGGTGTGGCTTGGTGGGCGTGGTGTGGCTTGGTGGGCATGGCAAGGGAAGGATACTGCAAAATCTCCATTCCCACCAGTGGTAGGTTTCAAAAATTTTTACTACTGGTTCTGTGAGCGTGGCTTGGTGGGTGTGGCAGGGGAAGGATACTGTAAAATCTCCATTCCCACCCCTCTCCAGGGGAAGGATACTGCAAAATCCTCATTTTCTCCCAATCAGCTGGAACTTGGGAGGCAGAGAATTGATGGGGGCGGGGCCAGGCAGAATTTTTACTACCGGTTCTCCGAACTACTCAAAATTTCCGCTCCCGGTTCTCCAGAACTGGTCAGAACCTGCTGATACCCACCTCTGATTCCCACCCCACTCCTGGGCGAAGGATATTGCAAAATCTCCATTCCCACCCCACTCTGGGGCCAGCCAGAGGTGATATTTGCCGGTTCTCTGAATGACTCACATTTTCTGCTACCGGTTCTCCAGAACCTGCTGGATTTCACTCCTGCCAAAGAGTTATAACCTCTGCCACCATTCCATGGTCATCCAGTCACCTTATCGGGGGCCTACAAATTTAATAAATAAATACAATTCAGGAGAAGGTTCGACCTGTTTCCAGTTCTCCTGGAGATGTTTTGAACATAAAATAGTCCGTCCTGGAACAAAAAAAACCCCTCCTTAATCTCTGCCATTCGTCGCACAGTTGGATAACCGCTTATCGGTGCATAATTATAAGGAATGACATTCGCTCCGTTATAATTATGCTCCATACACAGTAGTGGAAAAAGACTTCTTGGCAGCTTTGCTTCCCATTGTCTTCTTGGGAGGTACAGGAAGCTGCAGGTTTCTAACAATCTTCTCTTTCTTCACCTCATTAATCTCCTGAAGAGAAGAGGCAGCGGTGAAAACAAGGGAGTCCCCGAAACATTATGTGAGCATTAACGAATTAACCAGGCATGTGATTAGTGCTCAGGCTACCCACGGCAGAAGAAAGAGTTCAGGATAGTTCCCATACAGAATTCATATTCCCAAAGTTGGAAAATGTGGAACATGCAAATGGAGATCAAGATGCCTTCCATCCAGAACAGACAGCTGCTTCCATCCTCTTTCAGGGGTTGACCACAATCTCTTCTCAACCACGTCCAAAATATCTAGAGCATCTCTTGAACACTAAGAGCAGGGGTTGGAATAGAAGACCTCTAAGGTCCCCTTCCAGCTCTATTATGATTGATTGACCATTCGGCATTGACAAAATCCCCATCAGTCAATTGCAAAAGGCAGCTTTACTCGGAACAGCTTACATCCTGTGACAAAACCATCCAACAACCACATCTGCCTATCTCAGCTCCTTGAGAATGGACTCGATAGGAGGATAAAAGTGCCAGATATCCACTCTGAACATCTGGCTATCTAGGTGACCCACCATAATACAAACACTGGGTGCAGGTGTTACTATGAGTAGCTTCCCCTTCAATCCGCCATGGGTCTTGGTGTGTAAATGGGCTGGACAACTGGACTTTCTTTAAAGACTTATGAAAGAACGGACACCCTTGGAATGATGTGGGAGTAGGAATGGATTTCCAGAGAAAAAATTGCAGACCACAGGAACCAGGAGCACCACTCAGGTGACCTTGAGGACACAGAAAAACCTCCAAGTGCTTCTAAAAAAAGGTGCAAATGACCAGCTCTGCAAGGAGTATAAATCCTTCCATTCCTCACCATCTTGTCAGAGCTGAAGAAGCTTCTTGGATGAGAAGTGAAATGTCTTCAAAGATAAAACAAGGAAGTCCAGTTGCCTCCTGAAAAAGCACCTTTGGGACAACCATGACCTGAATAGAGTAACAGAATAGGAAGGGACCTTGGAGGTCTTCTAGTCCAACCCCCTGCTTAGGCAGGAAACCCTACACCCCTTCAAACAAATGGTTATCCAACATCTTCTTAAAAACTTCCAGTGTTGGAGCATTCACAACTTCTGGAGGCAGGTTGTTCCAATGATTAATTGTTTTCACTGTCGGGAAATTTCTCCTTAGTTCTAAGTTGCTTCTCTCCTTGATTAGTTTCCACCCATTGCTTCTTGTCCTGCCCTCAGGTGCTTTGGAGAATAGCTTGACTGCCTCTTCTTTGTGGCAGCCCCTCAAATGGAAGACTGCTATCATGTCTCCCCTCGTCCTTCTTTTCATTAACTAGACACATCCAGTTCCTGCAACCGTTCGTCATATATTTTAGCCTCCAGTCCCCTAATCATCTTTGTTGCTCTTCTCTGCATTCTTTCTAGAGTCTCCACATCTTTTTTTACAGCATGGCGACCAAAACTGAATGCAGGATTCCAAGTGTGGCCTTACCAAGGCATTATAAAATGGTATTAACACTTCCCATGATTTTGATTCTATCCCTCTGTTTACGCAGCCTAGAACTACGTTGGCTTTTTTTGGCAGCTGCTGCATACGGCTGGCTCATATTTAAGTGATTGTCCAGTAGGACTCCAAGATCCCTCTCACAGTTACTTCTATTGAGCAAGGTACCACCTATACCAGTGATGGCTAGCCTTTTCGCCATCATGGGCCAAAAGTGGGGGGAGCGCAGGGGAGTCGCACATATGCATGCTCACACCCATAATTCTATGCGCCCCCCATGCATGCGAGTGCAAACCCCTCTGCTCCCCACGCTTTTGGCACATGATGGCTCGGTGGGCCCTGTAGGACTGTTTTTCATTCCCCACAGGCTCCAGAGCCTTTCTGGGAGCCTGGGGAGGGTAAAAACGGCCTTCCCTTCCCCCCTCCCCCTGGAGGCCATTTGGAGGCCAGAAATGGCCTGGTGGGACCGGAAGTTGGCAAATGGGCCATTTCTGGGCTCTGGAGTGGGGGGAGGCTGTTTTTGCCCTCCCCAGGCTCCAGAGCCTTTCTAGGAGCCTGGGGAAAGCGAGAAACAGGACTTCACCTCTCCCCCGGAGGCCCTCCAGAGGTGGGATACAGCCTGTTTCCTGACTTCCGGTGGGCCCAGAAGACTCAAAAATCAGCTGGCGTGCCGACCGATATGGCTCTGCGTGTCACCTGTGGCACGCGTGCCATAGGTTCACCATCACGGACCTATACTGTACCTGTGCATTTGGTTTTTTTCTTGAGAATCTCTACAGTTTCTTTTGGGAACAGTTTGGCTTCCCCATGCCTTAAGTTCGTCTTGCATTTTCTCGTTGCAAAAAACGAGAACAGGCTACGGCCACAGGAAAGGTTGTAATTACATTGGTGAGTGGGGAAGTACAGAACCACCATCGAAGTCCCAGAGCAATGATTAAACCCAGCTCAATGCATTACACAAATGAGAACAGCCTGGGACATTTCATGGGGTGGGGGGAAGTGAACTGGTGGGGGAAGCTTAGACATATTATTTAAGTGTTCTTGTAAGCCCTCTAAGATATTAATGCTGCAAATCTTCTTATGAATATTTAAGGACGTAAAATGGAGAGCTGCCCCAGTCCAACATTACCCGAGCAACTTGTGATACTATGGAACCACTTAAGGAAAAATATCCGACATCCCTGATAGATTTAAACATGACAAGACAAGCCAGGGAGTGGGGTGGGGGGTTGGGTGAGGGGTTGGCGTTCTTAGTTGCCTGTTACTCAAATGTCCAGGCTGACATACTGAGATCTGGGAATAGAAATGATTATCATTTCGAGATGGGATTTTTACTTAAATCATGGCCAGTGATTTGATTTTTTAAAAAAAGAACAAAAAATCCAGCATGGCCCTTTAAGTAGCTCAAGTTTCAATTAAAAAAAAAAAACCCAACTCGTTGCTTTTTCTTTGCAAGTAGAATATTTAGCTTCATCCTGGAGCAGGCCAAGAACAGTTGGGGATAGAAACAGTCGATAATTCTTCCATGCTTCTTTTTTTCCACTTTTAAAATTCATAATAATAATAATACCATCAAAGAACAACATCTGCCTTCCCAGATCCTTGGGAAGGACTTGCTAGGTGGATTAAAAACACTTAAACATCTGGCTGAGTGTGCAGCAAACAATAATCTCATAATAACAAAGATCTGCAAATAGAACAATTGTGGCAAAAAAAAGAGAGCAAAGATGGTACCGGTAGTGATGGGCAAACATCTGGCGCTCCACTTGAACATTGTCTGCATTGACAAAATCCCCATCGGTCAACTGCAAAAGGCAGTTTTATTTGGAACAGCTTCCATCCTGTGACGATACGATACCTCTAACAACATCAAACAACATCTGCCTGTCGTAGGTCCTTGGGATGGACTCGATAGGTGGATGATGATGATGATGATGATGTTGATCAGTCTTTCTGACTCTAAGTGATTCTATGACACAGGTCTCTCCATATCTTCCGATAGATGATAGATAGATGATAGATAGATAGATGATAGATAGATAGATAGATGATAGATAGATAGATAGATAGATAGATAGATAGATAGATAGATAGATAGATAGATAGATAGATGATAGATAGATAGATAGATGATAGATAGATAGATAGATAGATAGATGATAGATAGATAGATAAATAGATAGATAGATAGATGATAGATAGATAGATAGATAGATAGATAGATAGATGATAGATAGATAGATAGATAGATAGATAGATAGATGATAGATAGATAGATAGATAGATGATAGATAGATAGATAATAGATAGATGATAGATAGATAGATGATAGATAGATAGATAGATAAGATAGATGATAGATAGATAGATAGATAGATGATAGATAGATAAATAGATAGATAGATAGATAGATAGATAGATAGATAGATAGATAGATGATAGATAGATAGATAGATAGATAGATGATAGATAGATAGATAAATAGATAGATGATAGATAGATAGATGATAGATAGATAGATAGATAAGATAGATGATAGATAGATAGATAGATAGATAGATGATAGATAGATAGATAAATAGATAGATAGATAGATAGATGATAGATAGATAGATAGATAGATAGATAGATAGATAGATAGATAGATGATAGATAGATAGATAGATAGATAGATAGATAGATAGATAGATAGATAGATAGATAGATAGATAGAATGCTTCTCCGAAAATAAGATCTGGTCTTATATTTTGGGGGCCCCCAAAATAAGCACTAGTGTTTATTTTTGGGGAAACATGATTTCAGGGGGATCAGCTCATCTGGGCGCCCCGTCCCTCAGCGTGCACAAGAGGCGTCAAACACGTGGGGATCGACAGTGTCTGATAGCAGCTCCAGCCCACTGGTTCCTTGGTCAGTGCATTCTGGGGCTGCACAGCTCATGCAACGCAAGTGAGTTGATTCCCCATCCAAGCAGCAGACGGAGGCAGAGGCGCCAGGGGGAGACAGATGATCCTGATGTGCCATGTGGACTGCGGGAAAGCCGAGAGTTGGTGGGTTGGCTGGCTGTTGAAGGCTCGTCTTTGTGTGGCAGCACCGGCAGCAGACAGAGGCAGAGGCGTGGGATGGAAGGCAGGCAATCCTGATATGCCTCGCAGGCCACAGGCAAGCTGAGACATGTGAAGATGAGCATCCCATGGCTGCCAGCTCGCTCCGATTCACTGACTCTTGCCTTTCCCACGGTCCGCATGGCACATCCAGATGGCGTGCCTCTCCCTCGTATCTGCCTCCACCTGCTGCTTAGATGGTGACTCAACTCACTTGCGGCGCGTGGACACCATTGATCCCCACACACTCTCGCTGCCTCTTTTGCTGGCCACCCCACCCCCCCTTCAGCAGGGCTTATTTTTGGGGTAGGGCTTATATTAGGTGTACACTTAAATATCAGCCTAGGGCTTATTTTTGGGAAACATGGTAGGTAGGTGGGAGATAGATAGATAGATAGATAGATAGATAGATAGATAGATACTGATGGATGGATGGATGGATGGATGGATGGATGGATGGATGAACATCTGGCTGATTACGTGATGAACCATAATAATATGGGAATCCAGGATTAAATATCAGGCTAGGGCTTATTTTTGGGGAAACACGGTAGGTAGGTAGGTAGGGGATAGATAGATAGATAGATAGATAGATAGATAGATAGATAGATAGATAGATAGATAGATAGATAGATAGGGATGGGTGGATGGATGAACGTCTCTACATGGGGCTCCCCTTGAGGAGCACCCAGAGGCTCCAACTGGTCCAGAATGCGGCCGCGCGGGTGGTGATGGGAGAGATGTGGTGCTCCCATGTGACTCCCCTCCTGCGTGAGCTGCACTGGCCCCCGGTGGTCTTCCGGGTGCGCTTCAAGGTTTTGGTTATCACCTTTAGAGTGCTCCATGGCTTAGGACCAGGGTACTTATGGGACTGCCTTCTGCCACCAATACCCTCTCACTGATCAGTTTGCTCCCATAGAGAGGGGCTCCTCAGGGTGCCGTCGGCCAAACAATGTCGACTGGTGGCCCCCAGTGGGAGAGCCTTCTCTGTGGGGGCACCTGCCATCTGGAACGAGCTCCCCCCAGAGATAAAGAGGCTTCAAGATTTACGCACCTTCCGCGTAATTCCAACAGGCTGGTCTGGCCTAACTCTCCTCTTTTAAATTGGGTTTTAAAATGTTTTATATAATTGGATGTTTTAAATTTTCTTCTCTGAGCCCAAATTATTTAATTTATTTTAATAGCTTTTAACTTTTATATGTTATTGTATTTTATTTTGGCTGTTCACCACCCTGAGTCCCTTTTGGGAGTAGGGCAATATATAAATTTGATAAATAAATAAATAAATAAACATCTGGCTGATTACGTGATGAAACATTCATAATATGGGAACACAGGGTTAAATATCAGGCCTAGGGCTTATTTTGGGAGAAACAAGATAGGTAGGTGGATGGATGGATGAACATCTGGCTGATTATGCGATGAACCATATCGCGTAAGGTTTGATCCTTGCTTCTAACTAATTAAAAGACTGATCAGCATCGGCCAAATTCAACAGGAAAACCTACACAGCCTGGAGGAAATTATTGTATTGGGCCAAAACTAAGAACTTAAAATGAGGAACTATTTAGAAAAATCAAAACAAAACCCAGGTTGGTAACAGCATTGAAGCTCTACCCAGTGTCCAAAAAGCCATTAGGTAGCAGAGTCTGGACTACCACGTGCATACAAATAGCTTGTGACCTACAAACATTCATTTAGTGACGGTTCAAAGTTGCAATGAAAAAAAAAGTGACTTATGACCATTGTGGCATACCTATAGTCATGTGATCAAAATTGGGATACTTGGCAACTGACTCATATTTACGACGGTTTGCAAGGTGCTGGGGTCACGTGATCCTCTTTGCGACCTTCTGACAAGCAAAATCTATGGGGAAGCCAAATTCACTTAACAACCGTGTTACCCGCCTAACAACTGCCATGATTCACTTAACAACAGAGGCAAGAAAGGTCATAAAATGAGGTAAAAACTCATCTAACAACTCTTTTGCTTAGCAATGGAAAGTTTGCGCTCGTTTGCGGTCGTAAGTCGAGGACTACCTATATGCCTGCTATAGCGAAAAACGGGCCTATTCCCATTTGCTGGGATTGTTTTTTTCTTCATTTAAATTCTTGATTGACTTATTATGTACATTGTCACTTTTAAGAGCATCAAATAAAACGCAGAGAGTTCAGAGGAGATGTAAATGGCCTAAAAGAGGAGGCAAATGAAGAGGGGGAAAGAAATTATAATCTTTTTTAGTGATTGTAAAATCTGAGCAGGATAATATCGCAAGTTCCCCGCATGGGGTCCTTGTCTAGATTCAATCCAATATTATAAATTAGACATGACTTTTTATTTAATTTCTGACTGAGAGAGGGAAATTAGAAACAGCATTATCTCTGCGGCTTCGTTATAACAAACCATATTTCACGGAACTGACATAAGTTACCTTAAGAACTTGTTTTTCTTACCAGAAAAACACTGACTGGATTCCCTCAGTGATTACATGGGGTGCCTGAAAGCATCCACTGGTGGGGTCGAAGCAGCGGTGGGTTTCTAGTGGCAGCGGTGAGAGTCTCTGACCACCCGCCTGGACATCATCACGGACACTCTCCGCATGCACAGAAGTTACTGCACATGTGCAGAAGGGCTGTGTGCGAGCGCTCCCAATTCCGAACCGGTAGCAAAGGTAATTGGAATCCACTACTGGGTCGAAGGCCTGCCTACCTTCTTTAGATATGGGTCACTCGTGCAACAGACATAAAAAGGGGTACGACTGACCTCAATCCTGGCTGCCATCTTGACAGTTTTTTTTAATCAAGTTTTATTGATTCCCCCTCCCCCCCGCATTCACCCGCATATTTTATGAACAGGATATTGGCCATATCATAACTTATACAATTTATCTTATTCAAATACATTTTACTCAGTTACCGTTTTTGCTGAAATCTTCTTCTTCCATTTTTTGATCATATCTTAAAACGTATGCTTATTTGTATAAACAACATCTTTATTCGCCCTCAAATTCTAATTTCTCTGTTTTTACTCATATTTATTTTCTTTTATTTTGTAATAACGCATTGTAAGCCGCCCTGAGTCTCCGGAGAAGGGCGGCATATAAATCTAATTAAATAATAATAATAATAATAATAATAATAATAATAATAAATTTTAATTTTAATAATAAAATAAAAATTTCACAAACCGACTACCTACAACGCCATGACCGTGTTGCTAAGATCATTCACTGGAAATTGTGCCAGAAGTTTGGATTTGAGAACAGCAAAAACCACTGGGAACATCAGGTTGAGAAAGTTCTAGAGAATGAGAAACTCAAGATCTTGTGGGACTTTAGGATTCAGACTGACAGGCACTTGGTCCACAACACACCTGACATAACGGTAGTGAAAAAGAAAAAAGTATGGTTCATTGACATTGCAATACCTGGTGATGCACGGATTGAAGATAAGCAGCAAGAAAAAATCACAAAGTACCGGGACTTGCAAATCGAAGTTGAGCGACTATGGAAAAAGAAATCATGTGTTGTTCCGATTGTAATTGGAGCCCTTGGAGCAATACCCAAAGGGCTACCCCGCTATTTAGAAATTCTAAATTTACCGGACTTGAACATTTTGACTCTACAAAAAGCCACCTTACTCGGAACAGCTTACATCCTCTGACGATATCTTAACAGTTCCTAGGTCCTTGGTTAGGACTCGAGCTGCTGAGCTATTAACCAGCCTCAAAGACTGTGAATCTCACTACAGATTAACCAATAATAATAATAATAATAATAATAATAATAATAATAATAATAATAATAATAATAATAATAATAATAATAATAATAATAATAATTTATTCTTTATCCTAGTGCATTTACACATGTTTGGGGTTTTCTTTCTACCATTTCATCTTTTTTTATTGTACAGCAATCTTTCTTCTCATTCTCTTCCATCTCCCTCTCTTCTTTCCTTCCTACTTTCTTCTTCTACTCCTTCTCTACTTTCCCTTCCTTTCTCCCTCTCCTCCTTTCTTTCTCCTTCTCTAACCCTCTCTCCTACTCTTATTTCCCTTCCCTTCCTTCCTCCCCTCTTCCCTTTCTTCCCATCTCTCTCTCCTTCTCCCTCCCTTCTCCCCCCTCCCTCTACTCCTCTTTCTCTCTCTATTGATGTATTCATTTTCAGTTTACTATTTTCCACTATGGTGTCCAGGCAACCCTGATTTTTCTTTCATTATTTTGATGATGTCGGGGTTTGTGGGCGGAGCTTCCCACCGGTTTTACTACTGCTTCTATAGAACCGGTGCAAATCAGGGGCAGCCCACCACTGCACCCCACTCTGGGTCCAACCAGAGATGGTATTTGTCGGTTCTCCGAACTACTCAAAATTTCCGCTACCGGAAATTTTCCAGAACCTGTCAGAACCTGCTGGGTTTCACCCCTGACCCACCCCCAGATTAGCAGAGATTAATATCAAAATTAACACTAGACCAACATCCAAGCCGTAAACAACACCCCAATCAAGAAATTACAAACTACAACCAACAGTAAACAACAATTTAATCAAGGAACCACCAAGAATTTCTGTGAGTTCAATCCTCGCCAGGCTCAAGGTCGACTCAGCCTTCCATCCTTTCTAAGGTAGGTCAATTGAGGACCCAGTTTGTTGGGGGCAATAAGCTGACTTTGTATAAAATATACAAAAGTATGAAGGCTATTGCTTAACACATTGTAAGCCGCCCTGAGTCTCCGGAGAAGGGCGGCATATAAATCAAATTAAAAAAAAAAAAAGAACATTCCCAACAACACTGATAGGGCAAGATGCTGTATTTAAACAGACAGCAAAAAAACCCTTTCCCTACTAGCACTGATGATGTTAGCTAGCTGGGGAATGAAACATCTTCAAGGAAACGACCAAGCTCAGAGAACACCAAGGATTCTACCGTTCAACCCTGAGCTTCAGAAGCTGAAATTTCTTTTAAAAATGGTTGGTTTGTTCCTGGCTCTTGTCTGAAGATCCAGACTTCCTCAGTTCTTGACTTTGAAACAGGGAAAATTATCTGAATTTGCAAAATCTTCCATCCGAAACATTTTTCCGGCTTCTCTCTCTCTCTCTCTCTCTCTCTCTGCCCATGGAGAAATCCTGCATTAAGCACAGATAAGGATTACCCCGTTTAATGTTTATTTTGCTGTAAATAACACACCAGCCTCCCTTTAATCTCCACTTCTGTGCTTAATGTCTCAGGGATTTGGGTTGGGGATAATTAACCCCTCGGTCCACCATGCTAAATGGAGAGGCGCCTTCTTCCCCAACCCCCCACACCCTCTTCTCCTCACTTGACCTTAACCCTTCCTAGCCACTAAATGCATAATGGCCTGATAAATTTTTAAGCAGTAATGAAGGACATAATGCATAATATGCCATTAAGTTTGCATACATCAGCGCCAGGCATGGGGGTGGGGAGCATGGTGCTAAAATGGAAGCTTTTGATTGCTAAAATCTCAGACTGGAGCAATGGTCACAGATTGGGGGCAGTGAAGTCTGTAGAGATTCTCAGTCATCCAGGTCATAGTTGTCCCAAAGGTGCTTTTTCTCAGGAGGCAAGTAGACTTTCTTGAGGTTTTTTTTCCTTCTGAAGACATTTCGCTTCTCACCCAAGAAGCTTCTTCAGCTCTGACAGAATAGTGGGGAAGGGAAGGATTTATATTCCTTGCAGACAGCTGGTCATTTGCATCCTTTTAGAAGGTCACGGAAGCCCTTGGAGATTTATCTGTGTCCTCAGGGTCATCTGAGTGGTGCTCTGGGTTCCTGTAGTCTGCAATTTTTCTTCTGGAAATCCATTCTTACTCCCACACCATTCAAAGGGGTGTCCATCCAGGGGTGAAATGTAAAATGTGTTACTACCGGTTCTGTGGGCGTGGCTTGGTGGGGGTGGTGGTAATGTGACTGGGTGGGCGTGGCCAACTTTTTTTTTTTAAAAAAAACTTTTCAAAGCATTTTTTCTAATGCTTTGAAAAGCCTCTGCCGATCAGGCAACTCAGCTGGGATCGTCAGAGAGGCTTTTTAAAAAATGCCTCTCTGCCGATCAGGCAACTCAGCTGGGATCGTCAGAGACTTTTCAAAGCATTTTTTTAACCACCTCTTCGGCCAAGAGGTTGCAGAAAAAAATGCTTTGAAAAGCCTCTGAGGATCCCAGCTGAGCCGCCTGATCGTCAGAGGCTTTTTTTTAAACTTTTAAAAGTATTTTTTCGTCGGAAGAGGTTGTAGAAAAAATGCTTTTAAAAGTAAAAAAAAGCCTCTGATGATCGTGCGACTCAGCTGAGCATGGGAGTGGGGTGCAGGGATTTTTGCTATCGGTTCTCTGAACCATTCACCGCCATCGCTACTGGATCGGCGATCCGGTCCGAACCGGGAGCATTTCATCTCTGTGTCCACCCCAAATTGTATAGCTAAACATCATCCAGGTCATGTTTGTCCCAAAGGTGCTTTTTCAGGAGGCAACTGGACTTTTTTTGTTTTTTCTTTTGGTGGCAGTGAAGTTCAACCCTGCGATGTACAACTGGCTGGCTGGTGTGGAGCAAAATGGCTAGTCCTGTGCCTCATTCAGAGTGAACCATGAAGTGCGCAGTTGTGCAAAATGCACATGGTTAAAGCCAGCAATCCCCAATCTTTCCAGCTTTGCAGTCTGACATGGGATGGAGGGAGAGGGAATGTGCCTGCATGGGGCTGAAACCTCCAGGTGTTTTCAAGGTAAGGGGTGCTACCTGGCCATTGCAGTGCAGATGATACTATCATCCAATTGACCCTTGTATAGCCAACAATATATGAGGGTGAATCATTCCACATCCCTTTTTTGGTCTGGCAACCTCCTGGATTTACTGGCTATTGAACTGCCTACAACCATAATACAGGTAGTTCTTGACTTATTCCAAAGGTGCTTTTCCAAGACGCAACTGGACTTCCTTGTTTGTCTTTGAAGACATTTGAAGACGTCGTAGAATTCCCATAGTCCCATGATTTACATTCGGATGCTTGACAACTGACTCTGTTCTGCCCCAGCTACCGACCCCAAAGAACACATCACACACGAAGTCTGTACAAACCTTAGTTTTACTAAATTAAACAGTTGTTTTCAAACAAAGGCTGTTAATTAACTTTTTTAACAGCCTATAAGAATCCAAAGAATACATAATCTTAATCTTACTATGTTTAGCAGAAAGCCCAGAAGCAATTTGCAGAGAACTAAGATCAAGGCACGAAGGAGAGTGAACGAAGTTGTTCCGTGCAAATTGCTTCAATCGGCGTTCCTCCTTAAATAGGTTAAGGGAGTGGCCAATGAGTTCCAAGCCTTACTCTCGAGGAGACCTCCTCCTGAGGAGCCACTCATGTCTTTTGACAGCTCTGCGCGCTCATGCATCGAGCAGAGGCTCCTCCTCTTCATCCTCTTCACTTTTGGGAGCTTCTGGGGGTTCTGAAGGCCGTGGCTAAATCCCCGCCTCTGGCACCATATCTTCTCCAGCCTCCTCATCGTCTGACTCGAGTGCTAGCTGCACAGACTGCTGGCGCAGCACCATACCAGCCTCCTCACTGTCCGAATCAGCCACCAGCAGCACAGGCCGTGTACGGGCCACAACAGACTCACATTTATGACGGTTGCAGTGTCCTGGGGGTCATTCATGTGATCCCCTTTTGCGACCTTCTGACCAGCAAAGTCAATGAGATTCACTTAACAACCATGTGACTAATTTAACAGCTGCCTCGATTCATTTCACAAATGTGGCAAGAAAAGTCGTAAAATGGGGCAAAACTTACTTAACAAATTTCTCTCTTAACAACATGAATTTTGGGCTTAATTGTGGTCATAAAGTGAGGGCTACCTTTAATACAGAATATAATTTAGAAGTTGCCTGATTCCAAACAACTCTGGGTGACTTATATTTTCAAAGCAAAAAGTAATTATCGTAGAAATTTTGATAAATCAATAAATCAATTTTTCCCCCAATAAACAAGAAGCACATATCTTTCTTCCTAATAAAGTCAGCCTAGACTTTATTATTCTTATAATAAAAAAGGAAGACAACTCTACAACCTTAGAAGATGCAGAAACATGTTTTAACTAGTGGGACTCCAGGATGCTATTGAAGGCAAATTTTCAGATGTATCCGTGTGTTGCACCTGGATCAATAAACAGGATGCTTTTTTTCCCTCTTTAATAGTTGTTAATTTCACACTTCAAAATGGCTTAATTATAACTGAAGCAGTCAAGAAAATCTAGATATGTATTTCGATATCACATCACATTGCTTGGAATCATCCCTATGGGGATCTTGCCAAGGCTGGGCTCCTTCGAAGCAAAAAATAAAACAGATTAAGAAAACTATTCAACATTCATTTGAAAACAACATCATAATAAAAGCACAATGAAACAGAAAAAAAACTGAATTTGGTTAATTTGCTTCATGTGCTGCGCAGGTTTATAGTGCTTCTCTTAGCATGTTTTAATTAGCTTCATAATCATCTCCAAGTAACTAAGAACACACACAATGTAGCTGGGAAGAGAAATACTAGTTGTGCAGCAAGTAAAAATTGGGCTTAGCTCAACAGTTTGAACCCCTAACCCTGCCTGAACAAACCAGATTTTGTTGGGGTGGCTTCTAGAATGCAGACCGGGGGTGAAATGCTCCCAGTTCGGACTGGGTTGCCAGATCCGGTAGCGATGCTGGTGGGTGGTTCGGAGAACCGGTAGCAAAAATCCCTGCCCCCCCCCCCTTGCCCAGCTGAGCCGTGCGATCATCAGAGGCTTTTTAAAAAACTTTTAAAAGCATTTTTTCTACAACCTCTTCGGCTGAAAAAAATGCTTTTTTAAAAAAAAAAGCCTCTGATGATCATGTGGCTCAGCTCGGATCGTCAGAGGCTTTTAAAAGCATTTTGTCTACAACTTCTTCAGCTGAAGAGTTTGTAAAAAAAAAAAAAACTTTTAAAAGGCTCTGACGATCCCAGCTGAGTTGCCTGATCGTCAGAGGATTTTTTTTTGTTTAAAAAAAAAGCTTTTAAAAGAAAAAAAAAGCCTCTGACGATCAGCTGGGATCGTCAGAGCCTTTTAAAAGCATTTTTTCAGCCAAAGAGGTTGACCACGCCTACCCAGTCACATTACTCCCCACCAAGCCACGCCCACAGAACCGGGAGTAACAAATTTTATATTTCACTACTGATACTGATTAGGAAGAGAGGTCCTTGGGTGCTCTCTGAGCTTGCTTGTTTTCTTGCAGACGTTTCATTACCAAACTAGGTAACATAATCAGTGCTGAGAAGAGAGTGGGATTTGGGAGGAAGAGGAGGTGGAGGAGGAGGAGTACTGTGGGTCCTTGGAGCTCTTGCTTCTTTTATTGCAGATGGCTCATTACCAGCGGTGGGGTTTATATTATGTTACTATTGGTTTGCTTCGTGCGTGCCCGCTTGATTCATGCGTGTGTGCTCCCGGTTCACACGTATGCCTGCCTTTAACACATGTGCCTTGCTTGCATGTGCTTGGCCTCAAAAACGTGCCTAAATAGGATGTCATAGAACCGAGGTGGGTGGACAGGCCCACCAACAATTTCCGCTACCAATCCGGGTGAATCTATCTGAACCGGCTGAGTCCCATCTCTGTTCATTACCCAAACTAGATAACATCATCAGTGTTAGCAACAAGTGAGATTCGCTTGCAGTTTCTATTCTTCTGGGTTACCAGTGTTGGTGGGGTTCTTGGGTTGGGCTGTTCATTATTGGCTCTTTCAGATTCACTTCACCACCATGATATTAATTTAACAACTGTGGTGATTCACGTAACACCTATGGCAAGAAATGTCGTAAAAGGGGGCAAAACTCATTTAATGAATGTCTCACTGAACAACAGAAATTCTGGGCTCAGTTGTGGTCATAATTCAAGGACTACCTGCATTGGACTAAAAACTGCCTTGCAGTTTTTCAGAAGTTTTCTTCCCTGAAAAGTGGCACCTTCTGAATTTCTCTTGGTGAGGACCAAAATGTGAGCCAGTGTTCTGCCCTGGCTCTGGATTCCCAAGGATTGTGACACACACCAATGGTCCTTATCAAAGTTATAACGTACCAAGAATAAACAAAGTCCAGCAAAGGTTGGCAACCAGCCCAGAAGACAAGATACGATAAGACAGTCACTCTTCAAAAATGCTCTGTAATAATTACACATTGTTTCCGGCAAGAAATTACTAACTGTGTGCAACTTAAATAGGCTAAGGGAGTGGCCAATTATCCTCAAATCTTACTCTCGAGGAGACCTCCTCCTCCTGAGTAGCCACTCCTGCCTTTTGGCAGCCCTGCGTGCTCAAGCATTGAGGAGAGGCTCCTCCACTTCGCTCTCTCCACTTGAAGGAGCCTCTGGAGGTTCTGAAGGTCCAGGCTGAGTTTCTGCCTCTGGCACTACATCCTCTTCAGCCTCCTTGCTGTCCGACGTGAGTGCCGGCTGCTGGCATGACCCCACGCCAGCCTCCTCGTCGTCGGGATCAGCCACGATCCACGCAGGCCGCTGGTGGGCCACAACAGCCAGCTTCTCCTAAGTCTGAATATTCCTGAGGCAAACAGTGCCTAAAGAAACAAGACTGAAAATAAAGGAAGTTCCATATAAGTGTAGCATTACGCGGCCTACCCTTATATGCATCTGGCATCTCCTTGTACTTTTGAGTTAGTGTTGACCCTATTGGTGGATCCATATTCTCCTAGAAGCGATGGCATGCGGGAACTCCATCTTTGTGAGTCAGGCAGTGGTGAAATCCAATTTTTTTTACTACCGGTTCTGTGGGTGTGGCTTAGTGGGCATGATGTGGCTTGGTGGGCATGGCAGGGGAAGGATGCTGCGAAATCTCCATTCCCTCCCCACTTTGGGACCAGCCAGAGGTGGTATTTGCCAGTTCTCCGAACTGCTCAAAATTTCTGCTACCGGTTCTGTGGGCGTGGCTTGGTGGGCATGGCAGGGGAAGGATACTGCAAAATCCTCATTCCCTCCCCACTCCTGGGGGAAGGATATTGCAAAATCTCCATTTCCTCCCCACTTTGGGACCAGCCAGAGATGGTATTTGCCGGTTCTCTGAACTGCTCAAAATTTCTGCTACCGGTTCTCCAGAACCTGCTGGATTTCACTCCTGGAGTCAGGTCATAGTCAGGAGTAGGATGTTAAATGTTCTATTCCTGCTGAGGTATCTGCTCCCAAGAAGATATGAAGAACTCACATGGATATCATCTGACTGTAGATCTATCTGTATTCTGCTCATACTGACCAACCTTCAAGAACCTTAATAGGAGACCTTGATGGGAAGTGACCTTTCCCAATATTGTTGTCTAGCAAATTTCATTATAGTGGGGTCCTTGATGCTCTCCGAGCTTGACTGTTTTCTTGCAGATGTTTTATTACCCAACTAGGTAACATCAGTGCTACAAGGGAGTGAAGTTTGCTCTCTGTTTATTGTTGTTCAGTCATTAAGTCGTGTCCGACTCTTTGCAACTCCATTGATCATAGCATGTCAGGCTCCCTTGTCCTACACTGTCTTCCAGAATTTGCTCAAATTCTTGTTCTTCATCTTCAAATTCATCACATGTTCTTTGCTGTCTACATACAGAAATTAACACCAAGCAATAAACGATACACCAATCAAGGTACTACCAATTCAGTAAACAACAAGCTTAATCAACGTACCACCGAGAACACTCTCACCAACATTGGTAGGACCAAACCACTTGTATATAAACAGGGAGCAAAGTTCATAAAGCACCAAAGATCTCACAATCTTCCTCCTCCTCCTCTCCACAAACTTCACTCCCTTCTAGCACTGAGGATGGTACCTAGTTGGGTAAAGAAACATCTCCAAGAAACCAATCAAACTCAGAGAGCATCACAGTTCAACCCTGAGCTACCAATGTTCTCTTCCATTAAATTTCATGACAGTTCAATCAACTTCAGGATCATCATGATTAATAGCTATCAAGAGACCATTAATTGCACTCAACTGGCATCATCTGATATTTATTTTGCCCCTCTAGATATGCCAGAACATAAAAATATACAAATCATTTTGTTAAATCAGGCCAACATCCATCTTAACCTCACACTTATTTCTCATATTGGCCAACCAACTGCCTTTCAAATACTTCAGGTAGGAAGTAAGAATCCACCCCCTCTTCTATTCCTTTTGTGCAACTGATATTTGGAGTCACGATGCCCCCAAACTAAAGGTAATGTTGACTCTTCAAGACCATACTCCTTGGCACGTGGACCTACCACAAATTTATCCAATCTCAGAGAACCGGTCTGCTGTAATGGTTAAGTTACCGGGCCAGAAACTGGGAGAACCTGAGTTCTCGTCCTGCTTTAGATGCAAAACCAATTGGATGACTTTGGGTCAGTCACTCTGTGCCAGACTATTTTTGAGAGGGTTGTTAAGTGAATCACTGCTGTTGTTCAGTGAATTATGTGGTCATTAAGCTCCAGAGGACCACAAAATGAGAGCAGCATGCTCATTATCTCTACTTTTGATGTCGTATCTTGGTCATTTGGAGTTTTGCAGTCCGGATACTTTAGCCGTGCAGTTCTTGATATTGGTCATCCTCAGAGGTTATATTCAAGTGGCTCGGACCGGTTCGGGAGAATTGGTAGCAGAAATTGCCGGTGGACCAGCCTACCCATTGGTCATCCTCAGAGGTATATTCAAGTGGCTCGGACTGGTTCGGGAGAATTGGTAGCAGAAATTGCCAGTGGACCAGCCTACCCACCCCGCGGCTCTATGCTGTCCTATTTAGGCACATTTTGTTGTGGTCTGCCAGCAGCCTTGGAGCTGGCAGCAGAGTCAGACAGTGAGGAGGCTGGGGAGGCTGTCAACCTCGCTAGTTTTGCCTTGCAGCTTCGGCTGTCATAGAAACGGAGGGAGGGGGGTTTAGGCTCACGGGGCTTTGTAAAATCTGAGAAACGAAACCAATTCCTAAGCTGTTATCAGACCAATGGACACTGCATTCCTGGATGCTGACACAACCAGACCTCTGCTCCCACCTGACCTCTGGGAGACCTGTGGATTGGATGATTTATGGTGGACAGGGGAGGGGATGCTTTCTAATTGTAACTTTCGCGCGTTTTGCCTCAGAATCCTGCTTTCCACGGTTGCATTCATTTCATAGCTAGTAAAAGTATCAGTCTTTAACCTATGATGAAGTCTAGGTCTTCCTTTCCTGGATACTGAAGGAAGCATACCTGACAATGGGCCAGTCTTGGAGCCTGGGGAAAGCTCGGACGAGGGCTCCGCATCGGAGGCAGAGAAAGGGCCATTTAGGAGGTACGTACTGCCTCCGGAGCCTCCAGAGTCGGACCTCAGTGAGGCAGAGGAACCTGTTCCCAGTGCGCACATGCGCAGAGCTGCCAGAAGGCAAGAACAGCTAAAACAAAAGGGATGACTCGGGAGTAGAGCTGGGAGATGATTGACCCCTCCCATAAGACTTAAAAGAGGAGCAAAGGCACGTGGGCCTTTGCAGGAAGCAAAGGTGTGATTCCTACCTCTGGTTTATGCTCAACATGATGTCCTACGAGTGTTTTGGGAACAAAGCTTGCAAATTTCCCAGTTCTTCTGGGAATTGTGGCATCAATACATATAGGTGAGATGGGTGGGATATACGTTTAATAAATAGTTAAATAAAGAAATATAAAAGGCAATTTTATAAGGCTGACACCAGACATGCTGGCTGCAAATTCTGGGGCAGTAGGAACCAGAAAAAGGGGATTTGTTTAAGGAAGGAAGAGGCCCCGAGGCCAGCAAAGGATGATGGGGCTATATAAGCAACAAATAATAATGTTATCTTTTAATTTATTCTTTCCTCTCATCTCAAGTCTATCTTGCGAACGACTGTGCTTTGCGATGCAATAATTCAATAACCAGAGAGGAAGAGTGTGAATGATGATAAATAAAAACACTGCTGCTAATGTGTAATCTGCAGCTTGGCTTAATTTGCTTTTGTTATTAACATTTTAATAGAAAATATAATTTGATGGCATTTTAAAAAGCCGCATTGGATTCTGGCGCTGATATGGAAATATTATGAATCATAAGCAAAGGTATCTAATATACCAGCCAGCCTTTTTAATAGGAGGCTTTATTAGTCAGATGAATATTTTTAATGCGTTATATATTTTTTTTTCCATCTGCTAATTCAAATCACCTGATGCCTCTCCAAAGTCAGTAAATAGAATTGCAGCAACTTTCTCAAGCGTTGGGCTAGAACTGCATAATCTAATAAAGGAGAATATTTCTAACTTCGGGTTGACATGAGGGGGTCCTTGGTGCTCTCCAAGTTTGGCTGTTTTCTGGCCGACGTTTCACTACCCAACTAAGTTACATCATCAGTGCCAGTAGGGAGACTCCTACATTACTTAGTTGGGAAATGAAACATCGGCCAGAAAACAACCAAACTCCGAGAGCAGTACACCAGAAATGGTGTAGGGCAATGATGGCTAACATTTTTGCTGTTGCGTGCGAAAAGCGGGGGGAGTGTGGGGGTTGCGCGCGTGCATGCTCATACCCCTGCGCCCCACCCTCTCGTGCATGCGTGCACAACCCCCCGTGCACCACTGTGCATGTGTGCACGACCCTCCCTGCACCCCTTTTTGGGCCTAGCAGGCCTATCTGAAGCCTCCGGAGACTAGAAATGGTCTGTTTCTCAGACTTCCGGTGGGCCCAGTAGGCCCGTTTTTCGCGCTCCCCAGGCTCCATGGGCTTTCCTGGAGTCTGGGGATGGCAAAAACAGCCTCCCCCACCCGGAGGCCAAAAATGCCCTCCCAGAGCCCCCGTATGAGCCCTGACATCCAAGACAGGCCACATGGAGATGCCTGGGACGGGCAGGGTGGCATAGGAGGGGCCAGCCAAAAATCATGGAGCTGAGTTAGGGCAACGGCTCGTGTGCCCGCAGATATGGCTCCACGTGCCACCTGTGGCCACGCGTGCCATAGGTTCGCCATCATGGGTGTAGGGTCTCCTGCTTGGGGAGTGGGGGGTTGGAGTAGATGACCCACAAGACCTTTCCAAATTCTGTTATTCTGTTTCTGTACATTTATGTGTAAGCACCAAGGACCCCTCATTGCATACACTGCAGGAATGAGAGAAGGCTATCACAAGGTTTAAAACAGCGTCTCTTATACTGTACTTCTACTTTATTTATTTGTTATTGTCTATACTTTATTTTTATTTATTTATTTGTCAAATATGTATAAGATACAGATATAAGTAACATGATTATGAATACAGGGAATGGATACCAATAAAAGGGGGCAGTAGCACAGGGACGTTAGGCACACTGGTGCGCTTATGCGCGTCCCTTAGAGGCCTCTTAGGATTGGGGTGAGGTCAACAGTAAACAATCTAAGGCCGTGATGACGAACCTATGACACGGGTGCCACAAGCGGCACGCGGAGCTATATTGGTGGGCACACGTGTGTTGCCCTAGCTCATGCACGCACTGGCCAACTGATTTTCAGGCCTTCCAGTCCCACTGGAAGTTGGGAAACTGACTGTTTCTGGCCTCCGGAAGGCCTTTGGGGGGATGGGGAAGGCCGTTCTTGCCCTCCCCAGGCTCCTAGAAAGCCTCTGGAGCCTGGGGAGGGGGAAAAACGGGCCCACTGTGCCATCACATGCCAAAAACAGGGGGAAGTGTGGGGAGCGGTCACGCGCGCATGCGCGGGAGGGTGGGTCACATTGAATTATGGATATGGGCACCCGCACCTGCGGCCCCCCACTCTCGTATATTCTGCAATCGAGTTTGGAGCGGTTTACCTTAAGTTTGTACCTATTGTGTGCTTGTGTAATGTTATGGTTGAAGCTGAAGTAGTCATTGACAGGTAGGACATTGTAGCAGATAATTCTGTGTACTACGCTTATGTCAGACTGAAGGTGGTGTAGTTCTAAGTTGTCCAAGCCTGGTGGCATAAGGTATTCTGTTGTGAGCAGAGGAGTGGAGGACTCTTCTTGTGAAATATCTCTGGACTCACTCAATTGTATTAATGTCTGATATGCAGTGTGGGTTCCAGACAGATGAGTTGTATTTGAGAATTGGTCTAGCAAATGTTTTGTATGCCCTAGTTTGCAGTACAATATTACTGGAGAAGAAGCTTTGCAAGATTAGATTAACAACTCTTAATGCCTTTTTGGCAATGCTGTTACGGTGAGCTCTGGCACTTAGATCATTAGAGATTAGTACTCCAAGGTCCTTGACAGAGTGAGGGTCGTCTACGAGGTAGTATCCACCCAGCATATATAGCACAGTTCATCATGCCTAACCCTTCTGTGAAGGCCAATTTAGTCAGTGCTGGACTATTATAGCACTGCATTATAGCACTAGCACTTAGACTTATATACCACTTTACAGTGCTTTTACAGTCCTCTCTAAGCCATTTACAGAATCAGCCTATTGCCCCCAACCATCTCGGTCCTCTACTCACCTCAGAATGATGGAAGGCTGAGTCAGCTTTGAGCCAGTGAGGATTGAACTCCTGGCAGTGAGCTGAACTAGCCTGCAATATTGCTTTCTAACCACTGTGCCACCACCATTATTGAATTGTCCCAATTCTGATCTTTGATAGACATTCAGCAAAATAGACAGAACTCCAGGTGTGTTCACCTGCAGTGGTTAAGGACAGAGGATACTCTTGGCAAATTAGGATAGGATAGGATGGGATGGGATGGGATAAGATAATAGGTCACCATCTAAAGGAAAAACATTTCAAGCAATCTCCCTCTCCCTTTATAAGATGTTATGGTATCTTTCCTTTTTTTTTGGAAACTGCCAGGAAGCATCAAAAATATCCCTTCCCTTCTTCATCCATTTATCCCCTTCCCTTCTTCATCCATTTATCCCCTTCCCTTCCCTTCTTCATCCATTTATTCCTTTCCCTTCTTCATCCATTTATTCCCTTTCCTTCCCTTCTTCATCCATTTATCCCCTTCCCTTCTTCATTCATTTATCCCCTTCCCTTCTTCATCCATTTATCCCCTTCCCTTCTTCATCCATTTATTCCTTTCCCTTCTTCATCCATTTATTCCCTTCCCTTCTTCATCCATTTATCCCCTTCCCTTCCCTTCTTCATCCATTTATTCCTTTCCCTTTTTCATCCATTTATTCCCTTCCTTTCTTCATCCATTTATCTCCTTCCCTTCTTCATCCATTTATTCCTTTCCCTTCTTCATCCATTTATCCCCTTCCCTTCATCCATTTATTCCCTTCCTTTCTTCATCCATTTATCCCCTTCCCTTCTTCATCCATTTATTCCCTTCCCTTCTTCATCCATTTATCCCCTTCCCTTCTTCATCCATTTATCTCCTTCCCTTCCCTTCTTCATCCATTTATTCCTTTCCCTTCTTCATCCATTTATCCCCTTCCCTTCATCCATTTATTCCCTTCCCTTCCCTTCTTCATCCATTTATCCCCTTCCCTTCTTCATCCATTTATTCCTTTCCCTTCTTCATCCATTTATTCCCTTCCTTTCTTCATCCATTTATCCCCTTCCCTTCTTCATCCATTTATTCCTTTCCCTTCTTCATCCATTTATTCCCTTCCTTTCTTCATCCATTTATCCCCTTTCCTGCTGCTGAATGGAGGAAGAAGTGAAGGATTGTGAGATTGGCTGGGAAACCATCACAGAATGTTGAAAATAAAGATCACATGACCACAGCAGCAGCCAGTAGCACTGAAGCAGCCCTAACTTCACCACGTTTCATTTCCATGGAGTCACGGATCCTGGAGTTTGGACACATTCTGAAAGTTAGCTAATTTGAGGCAACCTTGGCTCAAAAATTGCTGCAAAAATGATACACCATTTTGCCCACTGTCATGACAATGAGAGTTTGAATAGTAAGTAGGTATCTGAAGTGTTTCCCTCACCCACTGGGTTAGTAACACTCATAAAAAGAGGAAGCTTAGTCTTGCATGAGTTGTTCAGCGTAAATTCATGTCAGCTCTTGAACACTTCTGTCTAAACATTCCTAGGACTATATCCAATGCTAATATCAAGCTCCCATCAAACTGGTTTTATTCTTCAGTTCTCAAATGCTTATTTGAAATTTCACTGCGTTCATACAAATGCTAATGTTATTTTGCAAACGGCATAGATTGGAAATGTAATAAAGCAATATTGAAATTGCATTTCGCACTCTTTTAATTGTCTTAACGCTCAAGCTTAAGTCTTTTGAAAAAGAAGGGAGAACAAGGAAATAAATATTGCTCTTAAAAACATTTGAGCGCCATTCAGATTTTAATGTTCAGTTTGCAATTGCCACGTTATTTTATTTCAATGTATTTTTTTAATGCTTCCATTTCTAATTTCAAATGTGCACACCTTTATTTTTTTATAAAAAAAAAGAAAGGAAAATTTTCAGTCAATTCTATAGCTCAGATTTAAAATATGCAATTATTTCCAGCGAGAAGAAGGCTAAAAAATTCCCTACTTAAAAAAGGAAAGAAGAAAAGAGGAAAAAAAGAGAGGAAAAAAGTTGCATAATTCTAATTCACCACTGGAATCTCAGCTTCATGAGATCTAATCTCTCAAAATCTTTCCTGGAAGAGAAAAAGCCCTACATGGCTCAGGGCCAGGCTATCTTCGAGACCGCCTTCTACCGCATAGCTCCCAGCAACCGGTAAGATCCCACACAGTTTGTTTTCCTCCGGGTCCCGTCAGCTAAACAATGCTGGCTGGCGGGCCCATGGGGAGGCCTTCTCTGTGGCTGCCCCAGCTCTCTGAAACCTGTTACCTGTGAGATCCGGACTACCCCCAGCCTATTGGCCTTCCGGAAAGCAGTGAAGACCTGGCTTTTCCGGCAGGCTTAGGGTCGTTGAGCTCGCTGTTGCAATCTTCCGAGATCCAGCCATGAATGGTGTGCATGGGCTTTTAATGTTTTTAAATGTTTTTATAATGTTTTAAAATAATTTTTCTATGTTCATTGTTCACATTATTTTTGCTGTAAGCCGCCCAGAGTCCCTTGGGAGATGGGTGGCATAGAAATGCAATAAATTAAAATCCTTGTGGCTTTTTAAAATCTCTCTCTCTTTTTTTTTAATGTATCTTATGTGGCCATTGGAGTCAAAAACGACTTGGTGGAACATACATAACCAATCAATTCTTTCTTTTACATTTTTGGAAGAAATGTGTTAATTGCCGTGGTCAAATAATTTTATTACATTTTACAAAACAGACATGTCAAAATACATCATCAACTAACCACCAAGAGAAATGCCGAAGATTAAAAATGAGAACAGGGATCGAAGTGTGAAACTCTAAAGAAAAAGAAAGGAAAGCACAAATATATACAAAGAGTGACTTCTGACATCTTCTTTCAAGGACATGTTGGAAAAAATGTCCATCTGGGTTCAGTTCCAAGTGGGAAGAAAGATACTGGAAACATGGAGACTGCTTGGAAAGGTGGTTTAATGGGGGACAGTACCACATGGTTTTGAGGTCCCAGGCAAAAAAGCACATGGGAGAGAGAGAGAGAGAGAGAGATTTATACCCTCTCTTGAGCCCCACCTTGGCACTTCCTGTTGTTGTGGTCTGCCAGCAGCCTGTGGAGCTGGCAGTGGAGTCGGACAGTGAGGAGGCTGGGGAGGAACATGGGCCAGTCCTGGAGTCTGGGGAAGGCCCGGACAAGGGCTCTGCATCAGAGGCAGAGATGGGACCAGGGCCATCTGGGAGTGACGTGTGGACTCCGGACCCCCAGAGTCAGACAGCAGAGAAGCAGAGGAACAGGAGGAGCCTGTTCCTAGTGCATGTATGCGCAGAAGGCAAGAGCAGCTAAAGCAAAAGGGACGACTCAGGAGTAAGGCCAGGAGATGATTGGCCCCTCCCATAAGGCTTAAAAGAGAAACACAGGCACTTGGGCCTTTTTGCAGGAAAGCAACATTGCTAACTCTGTTTCCAGTCGGCGTCTCTTGTTTGTTTCTGAACTTCGTGGGGCTTTGCCAAGTAAGGTCTTTGGCAGGGTATCAAAGAAGATAAAGGTTGGTGATTATCCTGAAGGACTTCTTCCAAAGGATTTGTTTTGCAACTAATTGGGGCTCAGCTGGGTCTTGTAATGACTCAGTAAGCCTAGGTCACAACACCTGTTCCTGTGTAAGAAATGTATTCTGATTGGTTGTCAGACTCCCATGGGGCCATGCAGGTTGTCTTTTGAGTCCCAGGCTTGGTTGAATCTTGCTGGGTGATGCAATCTTCCCAGATGCCATATGGTGAGATGGGTACAGGGCTATCATGTCCTGAGGGCGATGTCTTAACCTCATCACCCTGGAGCTAAAAGAGGAGGGGGCAAGGAGCTGCAAGAAGCTGCTTTGCCTTTAAAAACACGTTTCTCCTTTTCTCATCCAGCGAAATACAATATTATGCCTTTTTAATATTTCCTAGAATATTTCATTCTTCTAAGAGGGGGTGGGTGCTACCTTCCCCCAGATATAAAGAATGCTTACTTTCAACTCTTATTAAGATTATAATAAAATATCCATTTTCCCTGCAAAAGAAAAGAGGAATTTTTTTTAAAAAATCTTGTTTTCCTTTTATTTTATTTTTTAACAATCATCAAATCCGTATGTCAAAATTTGATTTTTTTTCTCCCTTCTCCTACAAAAAGTCCATAAAGGGCTGCTAAACATAGAAGAATTTCTTCAGTGGATTTTTCTCTCTGTCACTGCCAATTCTGTCATTTTTATTATATTCCTCTGTTGGAGTGTCATAGGGCTCTTTCCAATGATGAACGTATAAAAAGTTGTGCTGCAGTTTTCCTATATAATAATAAAATACTATGGGGTTTTTCCACTGTTTTTTCCAAAAGCCCTAACAATAAAGTGTCTGGTCTAAATTGTACATTAATTTTCAAAGTTTTTTTAAAAAATTATGTTACTAATTTCCACCCAATACTGTTCAGTGCTTTAAAACGCTACCAAAGGTGTTAAACGTTTCCTATTTGAGTCTTAAATTTCCAGCAATTATTTGGGGAACTTTTATATAGATATTTATAATATATATATATATAAATACAAATATATATTTGTAACTACTTTATATTAACCACTATACTTTAGCTATAATTATCCAAATTATCTGGGGATAAATACCATAAAAGTATATACCGTATTTTTCGAAGTATAAGATGCACCGGAGTATAAGACACACCTACCTTTTTTGGTGAGGAAAAGAAGAAAAAGAAATCTCCCTCTGCCTCTGAGCAATTTTGCCTCGTTGTAGCAAACAGCAAACAGCCTGCTTTACTTTCGTTTTCTTTTTCAGCATAGCTTGATTGGCACAAGGAAAAAAAAATCTGCTCCAGCAATTTATCTCTTTGCAGCAAGCAGCAGAGCTCTGTGCAAAACAGCTGAGAGCAAATCAGCTGAGAGTTGGGAGGCCGATCCAATCAACTTGTGCTAATTAGTCTGTGCTGAAGTTGAAAGGAGCTGTTTTTTCTTGCTGTTTGCTTGCAAGGAGGTAACTGCTACGAAGCAGAGGCCAAAGGGTGGGGGCTAGTGGGTGGGCGGGGCTACATTCTGTGTATAAGATGCACCTAAATTTTCACCCCCTTTTAGGGGGGAAAAAGGTGCGTCTTATATTCCGAAAAATACAATAAATGTATAAAAGTTAATCTTGTCATATCACAAACTGACCCAAATTTCAGAGTAATTGTTAGCTATAAAGTCAAATACTAAATCAGAAAGATCGCTTCTAATACATTTTTGACAGCAATAAATGGTATTACTGAAATATTACTGAAAATCTTTAACTGTGCAGAAATGGACAGACTCACTTTGGAACTCCAGGATAGAAGCGAAACTAAGTACTACAAAATCTGGGAACAATTTTATGATCGGATAGATAACAAGAGGGCAGCCAAGACAAATGTATAGTGTTAAAACAAAAATATAGATGTTATTATAGATAAAAGTATGTTTAAGAGATAAATAAATATACAGAAATAAGGGTCAAAGTATTAATATCATATCATAGTATGTTAAAATAATGAACAAAGCTTAAGAACTATATGTTTATATGAATACTAATATTATTGTAAAGTGACGGAAGATATTTGGAACCAGTGATGTCATATCTATGCCCAATGTTTTTAAATTTTGTATTATTAATAAAAAACTTTTTAAAAATTAAAAAAAGATATCTATAGTATACGTATAAATACAAATATATATTTATAACTACTTTATATTTACCACTATACTTTAGCTATATTTATCCAAATTATCTGGGGATAAATACCATAAAAGTACATAAATGTGTAAAAGTGAATGTGTTAATTCTTGTCATATCACAAACTGACCCAAATGCCAGAATTTAGCTATAAAATCTAATGCTAAATCAGAAAGATCACTTCTAATACATTTTTGACAGCAATAAATGACATAGGTGCCACCAATTAATTCCGACAATGTTAGACAGAGTTAAATAGAGATGGTCCTCCATTTATGACAAGTCGTTTAATAATCATTTGAAATTATGAGAGACTTCCCTGGGGGTACTTATGACCCGGTTCTGAAGTTCCAGCATTGCCACCCCATCTTGATCATGTGTCTGCATTTGGGGCTCTCAGTAACTGACCTATATTTACAACTATTTGCAGCAGGGGTGAAATCTAGCCGGTTCTGACAAGTTCCGTGGAACCGGTAGCAGAAATTATGAGCAGTTCAGAAAACCAGTAGCAGAAATTTTGAATAGTTTGGAGAACCAGCAAATACCATCTGTGGCTGGCCCCAGAGTGGGGTACAAATGGAGATTTTGCAATATCCTTCCCCCAGGAATGGGGGTGGGAATGGGGATTTTGCAGTATCCTTCCCCTGCCACGCCCACCAAGCCACACCACGCCTACCGAGCCACAGCCACAGAACTGCTGGTAAAAACAATTGGATTTCACCATGGCTTTGCGGCATCCTGGGGGTCACATGATTATGTTTTACAACATTTTCACCAAAATATCCGAAGCAAATCTTCAGCAAAAAGGTCCCATAGAGAACCATTGGTTTGATTATCCAGACCTCTACTTGCTTGGAATAAGACCAGACTACATTGATAACAAAGATTGGTATATATTTGTCCATGTCTCAACAGCGGCGAGAATGGCATTTGCCCAACTGTGGAAAGATGTAGATACGCCTCCCGATCATCTGATAATAAACAAGATTCTCCGATGTGCTGAGATGGATAGATTAACGTATATTTTAAAAGACAAGAAAGATTCAATATATAATAGAAGTTGGGACAAATGCTTTGTCTGGCTCAAAAGAAGGTTAAACCTAGGAAAGGGGTGATAAGATTGTCTAATTAGATTAATTAGATATTTATTAGGCTATATGATTTCTTAAAATTTCGACAAAAACAGGCTAACTGTTTTGTAGATAGTTAGTAGAAATTGACTCTATTGAAATGTTTGGTTTGGATGACACTAGTTATTATTAATTGGAGAGTGAGCTTAACTCCCGGTTAGTCATGTTTGTCGTTTCGTTTTAGTCTTGTGTTTATGTGTTTCTACATTTCACCATTTATATTGTTTTTCAATGTTTATTTTGTGTTAATCTTAATGTAAATATTTAATAAAGATTTAATTTAAAAAAAAAAGAACCATTGGTTTGCTTAATGACCGTGGCATTCACTTAATAACCACTGTGAAAAAGCTTGCAAAATGAGTCCGGTCACATGACCATGCATTTTATGACCCATATGAGTCACGATCAGCATGGTCAGGCTCCATTATCACGAATGAAGGTGAATATACGTGTCCCCAGGATACATTCAATTTTGCAGCTACTAAGATTGTTGGACGAGCTGGTACAAAAACAGCCAGGGAAGTGACTGAAGCATGGGAAACAGGCCAGTGGTGGGTTGGCCCCAGTTTGGACTGGTCGTAAAACCGGTGGGAGACTCCGCCCACCGCCCCGGATGTCATCATAGGCGATCTGCGTGATCCCGTTGTGAACCGGTAGTAAAGGTAAGTAGAACCCACCCCTGAAACAGACCCATAGTCAATCAACAGGAGGGCTGATTTACACCCAGTTTATCAAGTACTTAGACGGTGGGGCTTGACAGCATAAGGAAATAACAGCCAATGACTTAATAGCCAGCCATCCACACCCCAATCTCCTTCTAAAAAAGCTACGCACAACAGCCACCATATAAACACCACGCATAGAACAGTTCCAGCGTGAATCCGAAAGCTCGGAAGACAAAATCTCTGGTTCCGGTAACCAACCCAGATTGGATCCTGCAGTCTCCATTATGGTCGTAACTCGATGACTCTCTCTATATAACAGAAAGGAGGGTGGATCTGTGTCTTTATCATTCCCATCAGCCTGTCTGTCTGTTTAGTTATTTGTCAGGAAAGTTGTGTTTTAATACCCATTGTGCAGTAGTGCAGGACCCGACAAAGGGAACATCTTCCAAAGTTTGGTTCCCGCTCATTGATTTAGTACTTGGAGTTCAGAATTTATGGAGGAGGCTTCCACTTCTGGAACATTGATCAGAAAGACTCAAGAGAGTGAAGGAGGAGGGGGGAAAAATTAAAAACCTGTTTATGGCTTTGCTTGCTTTAGGCGTCTTTTAGTTTATTGTTCAGCTCAGTTCATTCTGGCATTTCAATTTGAATGGTTCACTTATTTGCTGGGGCTTAAGGAAAAAAAAAAAACTAAATTAAAAACCATAAGGAAACCTTTTTTTTTTTTTTTAAAGGGAGAAGTTAAGACTTGTGGGGTTCGAAGATCACCTTGGAATTTTTGCAGGGTATTGAAGGATAATTTAAGGCTCGAAAGATAATTTTCTTGCCTAAAATGATGTGTGGTTTCCATTTGGCACTTTGAGGTGGGGAAAGTTGTTCAAAAGACCCACAATGCAGGTGGAGAGATCCAGGTTTGATGCCTTTATGAGCTGGGATCAGGCAAGTAGAGGAAAATTGGACTACTGCAATGCCCTCTACATGGGGCTGCCCTTGGGGTGCACCTGGAGGCTCCAGCTAGTCCAGAATGAAGCCGCATGGGTGGTTATGGGAGCGTCCTGTTACTCCCGGGCAACACCTCTCCTGCGCGAGCTGCACTGGCTGCCGGTGGCCTTCCGGATCCGCTTCAAGGTGCTGGTACTCACCTATAAAGCCCTTCATAGCATGGGCCCAAGGTACTTGCAGGACCATCTTCTACCGGCCTCCCACCGCCCTGTGCGCTCACATAGAACGGCCCTCATCCGGGTCCTGTTGGCCAGACAATGTCGGCTGGCGACCCCCAGGATGAGGGCGTTCTCTGTGGCCGCACTGACCCTCTGGAATGGGTTACCCACCAAGCTCCAGATGGCTCCTGATCTCCACACTTTCCGTACTGGCTTGAAGACATGGCTTTTTCATCAAATTCCCTGACTGGTTATGGGGTTTTAATTTTGGGGATTTTAAATTTGGACTGAATTTTAGTTTTTATCATTGTTTTAATCTATGTGAGTCACCCCAAACCCCACGGGAGAAGGGCGGCATATAAATTTTAATAGTAAGTAAGTAAGTAAGTAAGTAAGTAGGTAAGTAAATAAATAAATAGGAAAAGGCACATTACCTGCAGATAGCCCTTTTTTCAGGGGTGAAATCCAGCAGGTTCTGGAGAGCTGGTAGCGGAAATTTTGAGCAGTTCAGAGAACTGGCAAATACCACCTCTGACTGGTCCCAGAGTGGGATGGGAATGGAGATTTTGCAGTATCCTTCCCCTAGGAGTGGGGAGGGAATGGAAATTTTGCAGTATCCTTCCCCTGCCAAGCCCACCAAGCCATGCCACGCCCACCAAGCCACGCCCACAGAACCAGTAGTAAAAAAAAAATGGATTTCACCACTGCCTTGCTTTATGACGGATCACATAGCCAACATTCGAAGGTATGCCCAACCCCCCCAAAATAGAATATATGGTCCGAATATGAAGTTATGATATCTTCCCATCCATTCCTACAGTCCACATTTTGGCCCATTTATTTCCAGTAAAGGCAAGTAACAGGGTCCTGAACCAGTGGTGGTATTCAGCCAGTTCGGACTGGTTCTAGCAAACCAGTAGTGGCCCATCTGCCTGGGCACAATCCCGTCCTATATCACTGTATTTTTGATGCAACATACATGTGGATGGCGCACGAGAGCAAATTGCGATGTTTTGTGATGCCGAACACATGCACGGTTGGCATGCACGCTCTCACATTTCTGGTGCTCAGCGAACCAGTTGCTACAGTATGTGAATCCCACCTCTGTCCTGAACCCATTCTGAATCCCAGGCATGAATACACTGCCAAGGGGTTCCTGGGATGTGTGAGTAAGTCTGGGCGGTAGTTAGCTCCTCCTTAAAAGAGGGAGTGATCACCGCAGATGGGGACTGCAGCCAAGAAATTAAAAGACCATGTTGTGGCTCCATTGCCTGAGCTGGGCTATCGACAGATGCAGACTCTGAAAGTGAGGGAGAGGAGTTGGCAAGGCCTCCCTCTCCAGGACCCTCCTCTCTGGTAATGCCTCCGGAGGACACCGAAGGCCAGCTGATAGGCCCAGAGCCAAGCACGTCCCCGCAGCCACAGATGGACAGCAACGAAGGAGATAAGTGCTGGCTGGATCCTTGACAGTAGCACAGGGAGAAGCGTGCGCAGCAGAGGAGGAGGCATGCCAGAGATTAGCTGAGTCACTGGACCACACCCCACAGGGTATAAATGTGGGTGTGGTGACCAGCTCAGTTTGTGACGAGCAAAAACTAGAAATCATCCATGGACTCTGTTGCTGAAACTGTGCCTGCTTAACTGGTTTGCATTCGGATTAATTCTTGTATTGCTGGAACTTTGCCTTATCGGAAGGCTTCTGGACTTACCTTTGTTTTGTGTAAGTGAAGTTTAAATTGGCAGCCAGCCACTGGGTTGCTGCCAGCTTTATCTTCAAAGTCTCTGTCATGTGTCTTATTAACTCCGGGCTGTTTGTGAGGGTGTGTGTGTGAGACAGGGACAGAACAGACGCTTGCTCCTGGGGAGGAAAGCTATGGCAAACCTAGACAGCATTCTAAAAAGCAGAGACATCACCCTGCCAACAAAAGTGCATATAGTCAAGGCTATGGTTTTCTCAGTTGCAACGTATGGCTGTGAAAGTTGGACTATAAGGAAGGCTGAGCGCCAAAGAACTGAGGCCTTTGAACTATGGTGCTGGAGAAGACTCCTGCGAGTCCCTTGGACAGCAAGGCGATCAAACCGGTCAGTCCTAGAGGAGATCAACACTGACTGCTCTTTAGAAGGCCAGATCCTGAAGAGGAAACTCAAATACTTTGACCACCTAATGAGAAGGAAGGACTCACTGGAGATGAGAAGCCTAATGCTGGGAAAGACTGACGGCAAAAGGGGACGGCAGAGAATGAGGTGGCAGGATAGAGTCACCAAAGCAGTCGGCGTGAGTTTAAATGGACTCCAGAGGATGGTAGAGGACAGGAAGACCTGGAGAGACTTTGTCCATGGGGTCGTGATGGGTCGGACACAACTTCGCAACTAACAACAACAAAAAAGAGAGAGTGGGATTCCCTCAAGCCCCTGCAAGGCAATTCTTGGCTCCTTCCAAGCATCTGATGGAACCATCTCATGAAGTTGCAACTCTCCATGGGAGGCTAGTCAATTACAGCAAATTGAGTTATTTCATTCCTGTCTGGAAAGGGCTTCCCCTTACACACACACACACACACACACCCATTAATCTAATGATCATACATTTTACTAATCATACTGCAATCTGTGTGATCTTAGATCTAATTAGATTTCCGATTAAGACATCCTTTTGCAGGCAATCGTTGCCGCCACGGTTGCGTGGAATGAAAAGGCAGTGTTGAAATATTGAGGAGAAAAATGTAGGCGAGAGGTGCGAGGTGATTAACTAAGTCTATTTGTAACAATTGACAAGAGTTTGAAGCATTTGCATGCTGGGATTATCCCAGGCAAAGGTATCCACAGAATTTGGTCAAAACAGTCAAGGCGATATTCATGAGGGTGGGATCGAGGCTCCACTGTTATTTTTTAATGTGCAACACCCATTAAAAGTGGAACTCTTAATTCCCCCCATCGTAGCCATCAACTTGATTTTTTGACTATATTTTACAGATGTCCAAAAAAAATCTCTTTTTGGGTACTGTTAGCAAGAAAAGTTGTTGATGAGCAAAATAAATAAATAAATTGCAAAACTAACTGTGGACTGCCAATGAGACTTTTAACTGGCTCTGTTGAATTTATATTTACCGACAAAGGAATAAATTCAACACCAAAATACTTCGTTGCGAAAGCAATTGCCTGGGAAGGCTCGTGGATTGGGGCTGAAAGGCGAAACACTACTCAACCTAGAAAGGAAATGCATGACATAGAACAATAAAAAATATTTCCAAAAAAAAGTGGGGGGGATTTACAATTCAGTTTAAACTCGAGCACTGCCAAATCTTCAACCTCCAGTGGGAGCTCCAAAAAAGTAATTTCCCCCCATTCTTGGGACATTCAATAAGAAAAAATTCAATCCTCACCATCAAGAACGCTATTTACTCTCTCCATCGAAAAAAACAACACCCCTACTGATGTACGGAAAATATCACCCAGGTAATATAACTTTAAAGAACACATACAATCATTTTATATCCTGCTGGTATCGTCAAACAATCAGAATAGAGCTGGAAGGGACCTTGGAGGTTTTCTAGTCCAACCCCCTGCTTAGTCAGGAAACCCAAAACCGCTTCAGACAAATGGTTATCCAACATCTTCTTAAAAACTTCCAGCGTTGGAGCATTCACAGCCTCTGCAGCAGTGGTGGGTTCCTCCCGGTTTCGCCCGGTTCTGCCGAGCCAGTAGCGGTGATGATATGACGTCACCGAACCGCTTCTGCCCCGCAGCTCCCCGCGTTATTCTTACCTTTTATTTGTCCCCCACCCCCAATCTATTGCTGCCTCCTGAGTTCCAGCTGATGGTGAGAGGGAAAAGAACTGTTTAAATCTTGCCACCGGACTTCAAAGGGCCGCCCTACAGCTGATCAGTGTTAAAAGAAAACAAATGAATAGACCGGTGCCTGAAAAAATAAATGGGTAGACCAGTGCCTGCAAAAATATATAAGTAGATCAGTGCCTGCAAAAATAAATGGGTAGACCAGTGCCTGCAAAAAATAAATAGGTAGATCGGTACAGCTCTGCAAGCAGTTAAAAGCCTGGTAGACCAGTACCTCTGCTAAATCCTAAATAATTGTCACATGACCATCAAGCCACACCTACAAAATAAGCCACGCCCACAGAGGTTGTAAAAAGTTTTAAAACCCACCCCCGCTCTGCAGGCAAGTTGTTCCACTGATTAATTGTTCTAAGTGTTAGGAAATTTCTCCTTAGTTCTAGGTTGCTTCTCTCCTTGATTAGTTTCCATCCATTGCTTCTTGTCCTGCCCTTAGTTGCTTTGGAGGATAGCTTGATCCCACTCTTCTTCATCACATCATCACATCCGATTTTTGACCCTCTGTGCATGCGCAAAGCCTTCTGCATCATCTGAAATTTGTCCTTAATAGTGTTTTTTCCCCCTCAAAAACTTATCTATGATCTTATCACTAACGTAGTAGGGAAGAAGCAAAATATGCTTCTTAATTCATCACAAAGCCACAAGAAAAAAAAAAATGGAAACTCTTTTCATCAAACAGAGTTATCGAATTACCTAAAAAGGCTCCCCTTTCCCCCAAGAGAACAAAGGAAGTTAATTGCTAGATGGTACCCTTAATTGAAAATTATAAATCTGCAATTACCTTCCTTTTGGCCTACATTTCTGTACCACATTCAAACTCAAAATGCTATTTTTGGCTAGAATATCGTCCTGCATTAAAATCTGCATCGGCCTCACGCAATCTGGTGCCCTTCAAATTGCCCTGAGAGAAGACAGGGTGGTTTAAGAAGAGGCATCTGCTTCTTTCAGAGTTCGCATCATGGAATCTGGGTAGCTCAGGGATAGAACGGAACGGAACGGAATGGAATGGAACAGCATAGCATAGCATAGAACAGAATAGAATAAGAAATCAGAATAGGATAGGATGGCATAGCATAGAATAGAATAAGAAATCAGGATAGGATAGGATAGGATAGGATAGGATAGGATAGGATAGGATAGGATAGGATAGGATAGGATAAGATAGAATAGAATAGAATAGAATAGAATAGAATAGAATAGAATAGAATAGAATAGAATAGAATAGAATATGCCATTCATGGACTGTCTTGACAAAGAAAATTAATGTCAATCTCCATTCATGATACCGATGAATCAGATCTTGTTAAGAAAGGCACATGAACTGGATTTAAACCATGCAGAATAAACTGGAATTTCCAAAGGTGCTTTTTTCAAGAGGCAACTGGACTTTTGTGTTTTTCTTCAAAGACGTTTTCCTTCTCATCCAAGATGCTTCTTCAGCTCTGACTGGATGGTGGGGGAATGAAGGGATTTATATTCCTCGCAGACAGCTGGTCATTTTTATTCTTTTAGGGAGTCATTGAGTGCACTTGGAGGTTTATCTATGTCCTCAGGATCACCTGAGTGGTGCAAATGGGTGTGGAGCCTTTTTGGAACTCCTGAAAGGACTCTGTTGTAGACTGGAGATAGATGACATCATATCCCCCCCCCCTCTTTTGAGAGAGGGCTGTTCAATTTTCACATAGATGGCCTCTTTGACCCTTCTTTTAAACCACTGGTCCTCCCTGCCCAAAATGTGGACTTTGCTCTCTTCAAAAGAATAGCCTCTGTCTTTTAAATGCAGACGGACTGCTGAATCTTGTCCTGATGGGATTGTTCTCCTATGTTGTGCTATCTGTTTGTGAAATGGTTGTTTTGTTTCCCCAGTGTACAGATATACATGTCTCACTGCATTCTACTATATATACCATTTTGTTCAGTTTGTCTCTGGATGTTTTTTCCTTGGGGTGGACAAGCTTCTGCCTTAGTCTATTCTTGCATGTATGTTCTGTTGGCATATATATCGGTGTAGCCTAAAATGTTAACCTGGACAGTGTATTGTCCAGCTAGTTACTTCTGTATTTTTAATGAAATTATTTTTTAAAAAAGGAATAACCTAAGTCAACTAATTCATTCCCAAAATTCAGCGCTATTAAATACTGCACCATACTTGGTATTCTTAACTGGCAGTAAGCTGAATAGCTAATAACAGTCAGTTGCAAGCTATGCCCAGAAATAGCCACCTGAAAAACACACAAAATAATGTTTGGATAAAATGTTTGGGAGCAATGTTTTGGATAAAACATTATTTCAATAGTTCTCCATTCGCTAAGCTCAACATACTGTTAAATTAGTCTACACCATCCTGTCTGGAGATGAATTTATGGCAACCTTTCTATGAATTTTAAGAACGCGAAATGAGAGCGGGAAATGCCACGGCCATTATTATAAACATTTCAAATGCGCCGGCTAATAATAGTTATAATAATAAAAAACAATCATAGGGGGTTTTTTTCCCCCAAAAAATTATTGTGACATTGCTGATTGTCTTTGCCATTCCTCTGTATTAGTTTTTATTTACGGCCCATGCTGGCTTTAATGCTTTAATGGCATTTAGCAACACGTAATTGTGGGCGTCTTGAAAGGGAGGGAATGAGGATTGAAGGAAAAGCTGCAAGGGAAGCGATCGCTGATCATATAAACAATTAGACCTTTATCTATCTTGCCCAACGAGGTCCTTTATCTGATGACAACCTCTATAGAACTGAAAAGGACTCGCTGTCTCCCTCTGGGGCCATCTAAACCTTTCAATCAATTCTACTCAATTACTAACAAATCTAAATGTGATTTATCTGGCTCAGAATCATTCCAATATCAGGCGAAGATCTATCAATATAACCCCCTGAGGTAATCTTTTTTTTTTAACCTCTTTTTTTTTTACCTGGAGCTGCCAATAGAACATTTGGGGGGCTCTCCAAAGGGAAAGATTGGGCGATGGAGAAATTTTTGCTTCCAGCCCCTACCCCTTTTTCTTTTGATGCACTTAATTAAGTCGACAAGAACCTGTCAAGGGTAATTTTCAAAGCACAGGGCCTGAACAGCTGACATTTGATAATATTACACTCTGGGTTGATTGAAATTGATTTTTTGGTAGTAAGTTTTGGGGGGCAAAGGGGGGGAGGAGGGAGGAAAGAACAGGGCGGTGGGAGTGGTGAGGAGGAGGACTTGACTTGGGAAATTTGACAACTTTCTTGCCCGCCCGTTCAAGGACGAAAGGCTGTGTTTGTAAGGTCACTGGCGACAATAGGACGATGGGCTTTTAAAAGCAGTGGAGTTTAATCATCTTAGAAGAGGGGATGTGTATTCCAGCGTTAATAAGTCAAGTTTCATCCCTTGCAAGACAAATAAAGTACCATTGGGAATTATTGACAGTGTCTGTACAGATAGTCCCTGACTTACAACAGTCCATTTCGTGACCGAACTTACAACGGCACTGAAAGAGTGACTTGCGACTGTTTTTTCCCCACACTTATGACCATTGCAACATCCACGTGGTGACGTGATCAAAATTCAGACACTTGGCAACTGACTCATATTTATGACGGTTGCAATGTCCCGGGGTCATGCAATCCACTCTTGGGGACCTTCTGACGAGCAAAGTCAATGGAGAAATCAGATTCACTTGACAACCGTGGTACTAACTCAACAATTGCAGTGATTCACGTAACAACTCTGGCGAGAAAGGTCATAAAATGGGGCAAAAGAAACTCACTTAACTGTCTTGCTTAGCAACAGAAATTTTGGGCTTAATTGTGGCCGTAAAGCAAGGATTACCTGTATAATTTTCAGTCCAAGGAAAAGAACATTTTCCTTCGTCCCTGTCAGATAATTTGAGACTTTTCCATCTTCGTTGCAAAATAACCTGTTAAACCTTGAAGATGATAAAAGTTCTCTCCTATTTTTCCAACTATCTTTCAAAATGCTATGGATCAAGAGTGTCCACAGAAGGTCATAGACATCAAGAAGGTGATTGTAACCACATGATGGAAGCCCATCATAATCACGTGGTTGGTGGCCACCACCTTGACTTCTTTTAGCCTTCAATTCTGGTGAAATCTATTTTCACTTCCAGTTCAAGCCTCAAATCTTTTTTTTCTTCTTCAAGATCACACACATTACCAAAACCTAAATGGAAAGCTTGTAGTAGGTAGAGGAACATCATCAGAAGAAAGAATGGTCATCGTTGGTTTGCTAGTCAAGAGCGACCAAAAACATACTGCGCCACCAAAGCCACTTGAGATTCCAGAAGATGAATGTAGAAGTTGCTCCAGACCAGAATTCAGGGTTTCGGGAGAATGCAACTACATCGAAGAGAAGACATTTACCCCATACCCTATTTATTTTATTTTATTTTATTTTATTTTATTTTATTTTATTTTATTTTATTTTATTTTATTTTATTTTATTTTATTTTATTTTATTTTATTTTATTTTATTTTATTTTATTATTTTATTTTATTTTATTTTATTTTATTTTATTTTATTATTTTATTTTATTTTATTTTATTTTATTTTATTTTATTTTATTTTATTATTTTATTATTTTATTATTTTATTTTATTTTATTTCATTTCATTTTATTTTATTTTATTATTTTATTTTATTTTTTTATTTTTTTTTATTTTATTTTATTTTATTTTATTTATTTTATTTTATTTATTTTATTTTATTTTATTTTATTTTATTTTATTTTATTTTATTTTATTTTATTTTATTTTATTTTATTTTATTTTATTTTATATTTTATAATTTATATTTTTATATATTATCATATTATGTTACATTACGTTACATTACAATATCTTATCTTATCTTATCTTATCTTATCTTATCTTATCTTATCTTATCTTATCTTATCTTATCTTATGGTACAGTATATTACTGTGATCGCTAACCTTTTTGCCGTCGTGTGCCAAAAGAGGGGGGAATGGGGGTTTGCGTGCGTGTGCCCACAATCATAATTCAATGCCCCCCGTGCTCCCCCTGCTTTTGGCATGCAATGGCAAATAGGTTATTGGTGGGCCCGTTAGGCCAGTTTATTGCCTTCCCCAGGCTCCAGAGGCTTTCTTGGAGCCTGGGGAGGGTGAAAACAGCCTTCCCCACCCTCCTGGAGGCACTCCGAAGGCTGGAAATGGCCCATTTCCCAACGTCCGGTGGGCCCGGAAGGCCTGATAATCAGCTGGCCGGTGTGCCCATGCATGCTGGAACTGAGCTAGGGCAATGCTTGTGTGCCCATAGATATGGCTGTGTGTGCCACCTGTGGCACGCGTGCCATAGGTTCGCCATCACGGGTATATTATTATTATTATTGGTTAATCTGTAGTGAGATTCACAGTCTTTGAGGCTGGTTAATAGCTCAGCAGCTCGAGTCCTAACCAAGGACCTAGGAACTGTTAAGATATCGTTGGAGGATGTAAGCTGTTCCGAGTAAGGTGGTTTTTTGCAGAGTCAAAATGTTCAAGTCCGGTAAATTTAGAATTTCTAAATAGTGGGGTAGCCCTTTGGGTATTGCTCCAAGGGCTCCAATTACAATCAGAACAACACATGATTTCTTTTTCCATAGTCGCTCAACTTCGATTTGCAAGTCCCGGTACTTTGTGATTTTTTCTTGCTGCTTATCTTCAATCCGTGCATCACCAGGTATTGCAATGTCAATGAACCATACTTTTTATTATTATTATTATTATTATTATTATTATTATTATTATTATTATTATTATTATTATTATTATTATTATTTTGTCAGATTTATATTCCGCCCTTCTACTGTAGGACTCAGGGCGGGCTCACAACAATAAAACAAGCCAACAATAGATAAAATTAAATAATATTAAAAACCAATTTAAAATCCCCAAATCCCCAGTTAAAATTTATGGCAGATCAGGGAAGTTGCTGAAAGAGCCATGTCTTTAGGTTGGCGCAAAAGGTGCAGAGGTCGGAGGCTGTCCGGAGCCCGGTGGGCAACCCATTTCAGAGGGTTGGTGCGACCACAGAGAACACCCTCATCCTGGGGACTGCCAGCCGACACTGTCTGGCCGAGGGGATCCGGAGGAGGGCAGCCCTATGTGAGCGCACTGGGCAGTGGGAGGCCGGTAGGAGGTGATCGTGCAAATACCCCAGGCCCAAATATCCTGGGCCCATATTTTAATACCGGTATTATACTGATTTATGTTGTTATGTTATGTTATGTTATGTTATGTTATGTTACGTTACGTTACGTTACGTTACGTTACGTTACGTTACGTTACGTTACGTTACGTTACGTTACGTTACGTTATTACATTTCATTATTTATTTATTTTATTTATTTATTTAGTTTATATGGCCACCTACTCGCTCACAGCAATTCTACACTGTAGAAAATAATAAATAATAAACCACCACATTCCCTCAGCAAAAACACAGTCGAATGAGCCATTTGATAGGCTCCATCCCACTCTGGATTCCCCAGGCCTACTGGCAAAGCCAAGTCTTATGAAAGAATGTCAGATACTGAGCATCTGTGATGTCATCACTCTTCGAGGGTTAAACCCAGTATCATTTGCTCTCAGTCTGCGGGTAGGACTTGACCTTGTTCTAGGACCCATGTTCTCCTGGAGCTCCTAATTCCCGTATTTTTCTTGCCTCCTTTTTAGATGCTGATCAAGATAGCCTCAGAAGCATCCTTTTGTATCATACAGTATCAGCTGTCACTTCACTTCAAATTTTCTTAACAGTCAGTCATCGGGGAAGGGTTAAGTAATTGTCACATAAGCCAGATAAGAAGGAAGATCCGATAATATTAGGAATAAATTATAGGATGTAGATGGAAGAAGACAACTGTAGCCTGAAAATGACTGGAATATCTAGATTTAGATCCAGAATAGTCTTAAGGAGGTTGACTTCATAATCAGAGGTTCTGATTGATTCTGAAAGGAGTCATTTTTGACTACATAGCTTTTGAGAGTCTCGTTTTTCTGGATTAACAGGTCTTTTTAATTGATTCTGCACTATGTGCTTGAGGTGGGGACTAGTATTGAGTTAAGAAATAGTGGGAAAGGAGCAGGGGTGAAAGTCTTAATTAGCATAAAGTGATATTTATTGAGTGAAGTCATATATCATGCTCCAGAATTATACCATCCTGGAAAAGAGAAGATTGATCATCCTGTTGAGAGATTATACAACACCAACATTTGCTGTTTCAGAATAATGTTGATTCTTTCTATTTCTGTATGGATTCTAAACTGTACTTAGTTAACACAATAATTTTCCAATTGCTATTTATGACTGTGAAACTTGAACTCTGAAAAAGCCAGATAGGAGAAGGATGGACACGTTCGAACTGTGGTGCTGGAGGGGACTATTATGTGCCCCAAGGACTGCAAAAATCACAAAGAAGACCGTACATTACCAAAACATCACCAAACATATCACTTGAAGTCAAGATTGCCAAACAGAGGCTGTCATGAGAGCTGATTCACTCAAAAAGTCAATCATGCTGGGAGTGATCAGTGGAAAAAGGAGAAGGAGCCTGTTAGAAATTATGTTTATATAAAGCATCACACAGAGCAAATAAAAAGTACAGTTACCATGTGCTTTACTGCTCAACTCTTTTTTTGTAACAGGAAACTCTACTTAGAATAAAAGAGCATAGAGTATATACTATAGATCCAAACTTGTAAATACTGCCTATCAGCCTACTGTACAGGTAGGTCTCGACTTAGTGACCGTTGAAAGTTACAACACTGAAAAATATGACTTATGACCAATTTTCACACTTCTGAACTGTTGCAAACTACCCATGGTCATGTGTTTTACATTTGTACTCTTGGCAACTGCCTCATATTTATGATGGTCACCTTTTGCAACCTTCTGACAAGCAAAGTCAATGGGGAAGCCAGATTCATTTAACAACCATGTTACTTGTGGAACAACTGCAGTGATTCACTTAACAAATGCGGCAAGAAAAGTCATAAAATGGGGCAAAACTCACTTAACAAATGTCTCATTTAACAACAGAAATTTTGGGCTCAACTGGGGTCGTAAGTCAAGGACTGCCTGCAATATGGTTGTTAAATGAATCTGGCTTCCCCACTGAGGTTGCAAATGATGCTCACTTAACCGCAGGGCACTGCATCCGTCATAAATATGAACCTGTTACCAACCAGTTGAACTTTGATCACCTGACCACTGGAATGCCGCAATGACCTGTTAGCCATGTTAGCTCAGGAATTCTGGGAATTGAAGTCCATAAGTCATAAAAGGGCCATAGTTGCCCATCTCTGCCATAAATGTAAAAAACAGACATACCGTATTTTCCGGTGTATAAGATGACTGGGCGTATAAGACGACCCTCCTCAGAGCCATTTAAGGCTCGTCAGAGCCTTATGTGCTGGTCTGCCTGGTTACAGGAGAATGAGACCCGGCGTATAAGACGACCCCTGACTTTTGAGAAGATTTTTGTGTGTTAGAAAGTAGTCTTATACGGAGGAAAATACAGTAAGTCAATTTTTTCCAGTACCGTTGTAGCTTTGAATAGCCTTTAAATGAACTGTTGTAAATTGAGGGCTACCTATAGTTTTAATCTCTGCAAATCAAATCAAGGAATTCTTCTTCAAATGTATAGGGAATGTGGTTTCTTTTTTTTTTCTTTTGGTGCTGAGAGTTAGGCCATAAGGGTCAAGAGTAGCTTTAATTCCAACCTCTCATTTACACAATTTGTTTGAGAGGTGATAACTTATAGTGCTTCTGCTCATTTCTTTTCATGCTGCATTTAGACACTTCTATTTTTAAAACACAGAAGAGCATTCAGATTAAATTACCCAGGAGAAACACCGTTGAAGCCAGTAAGGCAATTAGTCATCATAACTAACTTTAACCAACATTAATTTCAATAGAACTTCATTATGATTAATTTTATCTGAGCATAACAATTTTGAAGGCTGTTCATGTAGCCTAGAAACCACCGGCTTAGAAAGGCAGAATATAAATGTATTAATCAAATACAGTAAACATCATATATTACGGTATATTTCAAAGAGATACTGTTTAGGGAGTGCTACTTACCAACCGTACTATGATTAATTCTTGTAACCTAGTTATCATCTCTTTTATCTTACTATTTCTTTGCTTTGCTTTCCATAATGAGGCTGACCTTCGAAGATAATAGTGTGATGAGATATAGATGTGATAATTGAACATCATCTTTATTTGCCGAGTTATTTTGTCTTGGTGTGTTTTATTTTAGTTCATGAGGGTGAGCAAAACCATTGTCAGCTCAGCAAAAAGCAAAATAGGAGTGCAACAGAATAATGAAAAGAATCTAGAAAGAAAAATAAATCCCCAATACTATCCATCTTTAAAAAGGTGTACCGTATTTTCCAGCGTATAAGACGACTGGGCGTATAAGACGACCCTCCTCAGAGCCATTTAAGGCTCGTCAGAGCCTTATGGGCTGGTCTGCCTGGTTACAGGAGAATGAGACCCGGCGTATAAGACGACCCCCGACTTTTGAGAAGATTTTTGTGTGTTAGAAAGTAGTCTTATACGCAGGAAAATACTGTAATTACTGTATAACAAGCGTTTCCTCTTTAAAAGGTAAAGGTTGCCATTGCACATATGTGCTAGTCGTTCCCAACTCTAGGGGGCGATGTTCATCTTCGTTTCAAAGCCAAAGCGCCAGCACTGTCTGAAGACGTCTCCATGGTCATGTGGCCGGCATGACTAAATGCCAAAGGCGCATGGAATGCTGTTATCTTCCCACCAAAGTGGTCCCTATTTTTCTACTTCCATTTTTTATGTGCTTTCGAATTGCTAGGTTGGTTACACTGCTAAACTGTTGTTGTTGTTGTTGTTGTTGTTGTTGTTATACACTAAATGACAATATACACAGCAAACGAGATAACCATGCTGGATTTCGTCTCCCAAATCACTAGTCGAACACTTCCCAAGCGTTTAGGACTGAGTGATGTATCGGCGGATTATGCAAGCAGATCCCAGTAAGGTGATCTTCTGCAGCTGACCAATGGTGATCTTGTCAACTCCAATTGCTTTTAAGTGCTTGCCTAGGTCTTTAGGCACCGCACCCAGTGTGCCGAGTACCACTGGTACCACCTGCACTGGTTTATGCCAGAGTCTCTGCAGTTCGATTCTCAAGTCCTGATATCTGGTGACTTTTTCAAGTTGTTTCTCATCAATTCTGCTGTCACCAGGTATGGCAATGTCGATGATCCATGCTTTTTTCTTCTCCACAATCGTGATATCTACGGTATTGTGTTCCAAAAATTTTAGCAGTCTGTATTCGGAAGTCCCATAGCACGTTCAGTTTCAACCACTTTTTCAGGCTTGTGATTATAATGATGATGATTAAATCCCAGGCTTAACAATTGTCAATAAAAAAGGGGGCAAGTCTGGATACGGCAGTACCTGGAGACAGAAGAATAAGAGAAAGAACTAGAGAAAATCATAAAATGTAAAGGCCTGCAGATAGAAATAGAATGAATGTGGCAAAAGAAAGCCAAGGTTGCACCAACAGTCATAGGCACCTTCTATAGAACCGGTAGTAAAACCGGCGGGAGGCTCCGCCCACTGACCCTGACGTCATCAGAAGCAATCTGTGCATGCGATCCCATTGCGAACTGGTAGTAAAGGTAAGTAGAACCCACCCTTGACCTTGGTATTATAATCCCAAAACATCTGGACCACCACTTGAACACCATCGGCATTGACAAAATTCCCATCAGTCAATTGCAAAAGGCAGCTTTTCTTGGAACAGCTTACTTACATCCTGCAATGGTACCTTTAACACCATCGAACATCCATTTCTGTCCATCACAGGTCCTTGGGAAGGACTGGATAGGTGGATAAAAAAATGCCAAATCCAGTCTGAACATCTGGCTGCCTGTGCAACGAATCATATGGCATGTATTAGTTAATTAATACATGGGGCTCCCCTTGAAGTGCACCCGGAAGCTCCAACTGGTCCAGAATGCGGCTGCATGAGTAATTATGGGAGCAACATGGTGCTCGCATGTAACTCCTCTTCTACGCGAGCTGCACTGGCTTCCGGTGGCCTACCGAGTGCGCTTCAAGGTGTTGGTTCTTACCTTTAAAGTGCTCCATGGCTTAGGACCTGAGTACTTAGGAGACCACCTGCTGCAACCGATAACCTCCCACCAACCAATACGCTCTCACAGAGTAGGCCTACTCATGGTACCATCATTAAAACAATGTTGTCTGGTGGTTCCAAGGGAGAGGGCCTTCTCTGTGGGGGCACCTACGCTTTGGAACAAAATACCATCTGGAATACGAATAATCCCAGATCTTCGCACTTTCCGACGTGCCCTGAAGACCTTTCTGTTTCAACAAGCAGGGCTAGCATAAACATCAAAATTCTATGCCAAGGTCTTAGTAGATACACCAAGTTCACTCAATTTATTATTTACTGTTTATAAAATATATTTATATGTATATAAAATCTTAATCTGTTCACCGCCCTGAGTCCTTTGGGAGAAGGGCGGTATAGAAATTCAATAAATAAATAAATAAATAAATAAATAAATAAATAAATAAATAAATAAATAAATAAATAAATAAATAAATAAATAAATAAATAAATAAATAAATAAATAGTTTTTAGCTTCATTCATTCATTCATTCATTCATTCATTCATTTATTTATTTATTTATTTATTTATTTATTTATATACTGCCTTTCTCCTGTAGGGCTCAAGGCGGTGTACAGTCAAGAGAAAATATAGATACACAAACATCATAAACTTGCTAATTAAAATTATAACTTAGTTTGGCCCAATTAAATAAAACCCAAAATTAGATAACATTTCAAAATCATTCACATGTTTACATGTTTAGGCCCGCCTGTTGGAACATCAGGGTTTTGAGGGCACAGAGGAAAGCACGGAGATCAGGAATATTTCGTATCTCAGGGGGCAGTTTTTTCCAAAGGGTTGGAGCCCTTACAGAGAAGGCCCTCCCTCTGGGAGTAGCCAGTCGGCATAATTTGACTGACGGTACCCTGAGTAGTCCCTCCCTGTGAGAACGAACTGGTCAGTGGGAGACTATTGGTGGCAAAAGACGGTCTCGTAGGTACCCAGGTCCTAAGCCATGGAGCGCTTTAAAGGTGATGACTAACACCTTGAACAAATTGAAGCTTTGTTGTGCACTGCTCAGAGTTGCTGGTTTGTGAGACGGGCATCTACATACAGTTGATAAATAGATAAACAAGTCAAAAAAATCAGGGCTCTGGACTGATTACTGATTTGCAGACCGACCTATTAAACAGCACCAGTGAATTTATTGCTATGGAGGAAATGAGAAGAAGCAATGTGGCATTGAGCTCCTGCCGAATAGGCAAGATATAAACCTAAATAAACATTTTCCAAAGCAGACAAAGTGGAAAGGCGCTTCAGAGGTCTTCTAGTCCAGCTCTCTGTTCAATCAGGGTCTTTGACAGAGGCTGGTTCCCTCTTACAGTATTTCTTGAAGTTCACATATCTTAAAATTTCAAAAGATAGGAAGCACCATCTTACAGCAATCAGAAAATGCCGCACGCCATTGTTTTAATCCCTGAAAATCAGCAGTTTCTATGTTTTGCAGAACTGTTTCTTAATTAGGATAATGTTGCTTTAAGTGCTTAGGGAACTTGGTTCCTTTCCTTTCTTTTCCTTTCCTTCATTTCTCTCCATTTCTCTCTCCCTTGTTTTATCTTCCTTTCCTTTCCTTTCCTTTCCTTTCCTTCCTTTCCTTTCCTTTCCTTTCCTTTCCTTTCCTTTCCTTTCCTTTCCTTTCCTTTCCTTCATTTCCCTCCATTTCTCTCTCCTTGTTTTATCTTCCTTTCCTTTCCTTTCCTTTCCTTTCCTTTCCTTTCCTTTCCTTTCCTTTCCTTTCCTTTCCTTCCCTTCCTTCCCTTCCCTTCATTTCCCTCCATTTCCCTCTCCCTTGTTTTATCTTCCTTTCCTTTCCTTTCCTTTCCTTTCCTTTCCTTTCCTTTCCTTTCCTTTCCTTTCCTTTCCTTTCCTTCCTTCCCTTCCCTTCATTTCCCTCCATTTCCCTCTCCCTTGTTTTATCTTCCTTTCCTTTCCTTTCCTTTCCTTTCCTTTCCTTTCCTTTCCTTTCCTTTCCTTTCCTTTCCTTTCCCTTCCTTCCCTTCCCTTCATTTCCCTCCATTTCCCTCTCCCTTGTTTTATCTTCCTTTCCTTTCCTTTCCTTCATTTCCCTCCATTTCTCTCTCCCTTGTTTTATCTTCCTTTCCTTTCCTTTCCTTTCCTTTCCTTTCCTTTCCTTTCCTTTCCTTTCCTTTCCTTTCCTTTCCTTTCCTTTCCTTTCCTTCCCTCCCTCCCTTCCCTTCCTTTCCTTTCCTTCATTTCTCTCCATTTCCCTCTCCCTTGTTTTATCTTCCTTTCCTTTCCTTTCCTTTCCCTTCCTTCCTTCCCTTCATTTCCCTCCATTTCCCTCTCCCTTGTTTTATCTTCCTTTCCTTTCCTTTCCTTCATTTCCCTCCATTTCTCTCTCCCTTGTTTTATCTTCCTTTCCTTTCCTTTCCTTTCCTTTCCTTTCCTTTCCTTTCCTTCCTTTCCTTTCCTTTCCTTTCCTTTCCTTTCCTTTCCTTCCCTTCCCTTCCCTTCCTTCCCTTCCCTTCATTTCCCTCCATTTCCCTCCCTTGTTTTATCTTCCTTTCCTTCCTTTCCTTTCCTTTCCTTTCCTTTCCTTTCCTTTCCTTTCCTTTCCTTTCCTTTCCTTTCCTTTCCTTCCCTTCATTTCCTCCATTTCCCTCTCCCTTGTTTTATCTTCCTTTCCTTTCCTTTCCTTTCCTTTCCTTTCCTTTCCTTTCTTTCCTTTCCTTTCCTTTCCTTTCCTTTCCTTTCCTTTCCTTTCCCTTCATTTCCCTCCATTTCCCTCTCCCTTGTTTTATCTTCCTTTCCTTTCCTTTCCTTCCTTTCCCTCCATTTCTCTCTCCCTTGTTTTATCTTCCTTTCCTTTCCTTTCCTTTCCTTTCCTTTCCTTTCCTTTCCTTTCCTTTCCTTTCCTTCATTTCTCTCCATTTCTCTCTCCCTTGTTTTATCTTCCTTTCCTTTCCTTTCCTTTCCTTTCCTTTCCTTTCCTTTCCTTCCTTTCCTTTCCTTTCCTTTCCTTTCCTTTCCTTCCTTCCCTTCCCTTCATTTCCCTCCATTTCCCTCTCCCTTGTTTTATCTTCCTTTCCTTTCCTTTCCTTTCCTTTCCTTTCCTTTCCTTTCCTTTCCTTCCTTTCCTTTCCTTTCCTTTCCTTCCCTTCCCTTCCCCTTCCCTTCCCTTCCCTTCCCTTCCCTTCCTTCCTTCCCTTCATTTCCCTCCATTTCCCTCTCCTTGTTTTATCTTCCTTTCCTTTCCTTCCTTTCCTTTCCTTTCCTTTCCTTTCCTTTCCTTTCCTTTCCTTTCCTTTCCTTTCCTTTCCTTTCCTTCCCTTCCCTTCCTTCCCTTCCCTTCATTTCCCTCCATTTCCCTCTCCCTTGTTTTATCTTCCTTTCCTTTCCTTTCCTTTCCTTTCCTTTCCTTTCCTTTCCTTTCCTTTCCTTTCCTTTCCTTTCCTTTCCTTTCCTTTCCTTCCCTTCCCTTCCCTTCCTTCCCTTCCCTTCATTTCCCTCCATTTCCCTCTCCCTTGTTTTATCTTCCTTTCCTTTCCTTTCCTTTCCTTTCCTTTCCTTCCTTTCCTTTCCTTTCCTTCCTTCCTTCCCTTCCCTTCATTTCCCTCCATTTCCCTCTCCCTTGTTTTATCTTCCTTTCCTTTCCTTTCCTTTCCTTTCCTTTCCTTTCCTTTCCTTTCCTTTCCTTTCCTTCCTTCCCTTCCCTTCCCTTTCCCTTCCTTCCCTTCCCTTCATTTCCCTCCATTTCCCTCTCCCTTGTTTTATCTTCCTTTCCTTTCCTTTCCTTTCCTTTCCTTTCCTTTCCTTTCCTTTCCTTTCCTTCCCTTCCCTTCCCTTCCCTTCCCTTCCTTCCCTTCATTTCCCTCCATTTCCCTCTCCCTTGTTTTATCTTCCTTTCCTTTCCTTTCCTTTCCTTTCTTTCCTTTCCTTTCCTTTCCTTTCCTTTCCTTTCCTGGAGAATTAGACCAGAACTGTCAAAAGTGGCTTGATTTAAACTTACATTTACCATCATGCTTTGAAAGCACCAAAACATAAAAGAACCATTTTGACAAAGCATATGATATTACTGTAAGCATGACATTCATTAAAACAATTAAACCACCTTGGAAATTATCCTTAACTATCCTCCAGATTATTTTTTTTTCCTTGTCCATTCTTGCTTAGCTGAATTGGTGAATTTTGCATCCGTTTTTCAACCCTGCCATGTGTATATATGCAAAAAAGGGAAAAAAAAAGAAAAACAGTACAGAAGCACAAGCTTTTTGTATTTAGGTCTGATTTAATGCAGAGGATTTCACTTTACTAATCAGATACTGGAAGTTTGAATAAAACACACTTTAAAAGAAAGTAAATTGTTAGACCTACAGGTAGACATCGACTTACGACCATAATTGAGCCCAAAATTTCTGTTACTAAGCGAGACAGTTGTTAAGTGAGTTTTGCCCCCTTTTACGACCTTTCTTGCCACCATTGTTAAGTGAATCATTGCGGTTGTTAAGTTAGTAACACGGTTGTTAAGCGAATCTGGCTTCCCCATGGACTTTGCTTGCCAGAAGGTTGCAAAAGGGGAATCAAGGGACCCTGGGACATTGCAACCGTCATAAATAGGAACCGGTTATCAAGCATCTGAATGTCAATCAGGTGATCACGGGGAGGCTGCAATGCTCACAAGTATGAGAAATGATCCTAAGCCCCATTTTTCAGTGCCGCTGTAACTTCAGACTGTCACTAAGAGAACTTGTTGTAAATTGAGGACTACTTGGGTTTGGCAAAAGGCTGAATAGGTTGCAAGAGAGGAAATGAATAGAAGCTCTATGATTCTTCCTATCCATTCTTTCGTTGCGGTGCTAAAGGCCCTGGGAATGGACATTAACAACTGGAAAACCTTGACCGCCGATCGTTCACCTTGGAGGCTAAAGATGCAGCACGGCCTTCTCCAATTCGAAGAGACGCTTGTTCGGCAGGCCAAGGTAAAGAGGCAGTCCCGGAACCAGCAAAATCTGGGGGCTGGGCAGGGACAGAATTTATCTGCCCTCAGTGTGGAAGGGATTGCCACTCTCAAATTGGCCTTTTTAGTCAAACCAGATGCTGTTTCAGGACCTCTTTCCAGAGCATGATACCCTAGTCTCTTGAGACTGAAGGTTGCTCACGTAGATGGTGCTTGATGTTGGGTGTTTCTGATTAGAATAGAATAACAGAGTTGGAAGGGACCTTGGAGGTCTTCTAGTCCAACCCCCTGCTTAGGCAGGAAACCCTACACCACTTCAGACAAATGGTTATCCAACATCTTCTTAAAAACTTCCAGCGTTGGAGCATTCACAACTTCTAGAGACAAGTCGTTCCACTGATTAATTGTTTTCACCGTCAGGAAATTTCTCCTTAGTCCTAAATTGTTTCTCTCCTTGATTAGTTTCCACCCATTGCTTCTTGTCCTGTCTTCAGGAGCTTTGGAGAATAGCTTGACTCCCTCTTCTTTGTGGCAGCCCCTGAGATCAAGGGTAAAATGCTACTGGTTTGCACCGGTTTGGGAGAACCGATAGTGATAAAAGGTATGATAAAAACCAGTTTGCACCAGTTCAGGTGATCCAGTAGTGAAAAAAAAAAGCTACTGGTTCATTCTAACCGGTATTTCCGACAATCAGCTGGGCCACACGATTTACATTTGCTAGAAAGCAGAAAATCCTTTTTATTAAACTAGACACACCCAGTTCCTGCCACCGTTCTTTATATGTTTTAGCCTCCAGTCCCCTCATCATCTTTGTTGCTCTTCTCTGCACTCTTTCTAGAGTCTCCACATCCTTTTTACAGCTAGTTGACTGCAGAAGGCAAGGAGAGATTTTCCTCTCATTTAGATCACCGCAGTATTAAAAAGAAAGATCCCAATCAGAGCTTTTTCTCTCTCTCTCTGTCTCTGTCTCCCTCTCAGATAATCCCCGGTGACTTCCTATGCAGCAGAATTAACTGTATTTTATTTTACAGTAGGTATATTTCACTCTCTCCTTCTCTCTGGGATTACATAAATGTTTATCTCTCTGGCACCCATCCCTAACTTCTTCTTACTGATTTTGCAATATCTGGGAATGATAAATGTTCGTGCCGGGGGAAGGGGAAGGGGAAAGAAAAAAAAACAAAACAACCTCGAACAATTTCATCACTGTCTCACGAAGGTTTTATTGCATGGCTGCAGATTGGTTCCCACAGCAATTTACCACAAAATACTACAACAGGTCCCTGTCCTGACAGCGAGGAGCGCACTGGCAGCCGTGAAATGATGGAGAAAGCAACAGCAGAGAGATTGTCACTTTATCTCCCCGATAGGTGATAAAAATTGGTTGCAATAGAGATTAAGTAGGATTTGGCTACCAATGAACTGGCAAGTACCAGAAGGTGTCATGCTGAGGGGGTGGCGGGTTGCAGATTTTGATGGAGGGTTTTTTTTTACTAGGTTGGGCTGGAGTCGCATCCTTTTTGTAACATTTGGCTGCAAATAGGAACGACACCATTCAGGGGTGAAATGCTCCAGTTTGGACCGGATCGCCCAATCCAGTAGCGATGGCGGCAGTGGTAGCAAAACTCCCTGCGGTCCCGCCCCCCCCACCTGGCCGCCATGCCCTGCTGAGCCGCGCGATCATCAGAGGCTTTTTATTTTTTACTTTTAAAAGCATTTTTTCCTACAACCTCTTCGCCGAAAAAATGCTTTTAAAAGTTTAAAAAAAAACAAAAGTTGGCCACGCCCACCCAGTCACATTACCTCCCCCCACCAAGCCACACCCACAGAACCGGTACTAACAAATTTTATATTTCACCACTAACTATTGATGATTAGATATTGATAATCTCTTTTTTTTCCCCAGAGGGAACAATCTCATTTTTCATTCCCGATCATTTAGGTGTACAAGGGGGAAGAGGAATGCCAAACTTGTACAGGTAGTCATTGACTTATGCTAAGCGAGAAAATGGTTTAAGTCTGATGAGCCTTGTTGGCACAGCAGACTAAGTACTGTTAAGTACTGTTAAGTAAAACCAGCTGCCTGCAATTACTGCAAGTTCGAATCTCACCAGGCTCAAGGTTGACTCAGCCTTCCATCCTTCCGAGGTAGGTAAAATGAGGACCCGGATTGTGGGGGCAATAAGCTGACTTTGTATAAAAAGAACACCGCTTAGGGGGGGCAGTATATAGAAAAGTATATACCAAGCAGTATATACTTACCTACCTACCTACCAAGCAGTATATAGAAAAGTATGAAGGCTATTGCTTAACACATTGTAAGCCACCCTGAGTCTCCAGAGAAGGGCGGCATATAAATTAAATTTTTTAAAAAAGTGAGTTTTGCCCCATTTTAACCACCTTTTTTGCCACAATTGTTAAGTGAAGCACTGTAGCTATTAAGTTAGGGTTTTTTTTAAAAAAACTATTTTTTATTATTATAACATAAAATGACATTACAAGACATACAACATTTATATATATGCTCTCTTAACAGCTATTTTGTGATGATCTTCTTCTAATATGTACATTTCCCCGTTTCCCTTTATATTATTCCAGTTTCTTCTTGTCCCCTTCTCTTTTAAAAGAGCCTTGGTGGCACAGCAGCTTAAAGTGGTATTAAGTGACACCAGCTGCCTGCAATAACTACAAGTTCGAATCTCACCAGGCTCAAGGTTGACTCAGCCTTCCATCCTTCCAAGGTAGGTAAAATGAGGACCCAGATTGTGGGGGCAATAAGCTAGGGTTATTGACATTACAAGACATACAACATTTATATATATGCTCTCTTAACAGCTATTTCATGATGATCTTCTTCTAATAGGTACATTTTCCCCCTTTTATTCCAGTTTCTTCTTGTCCCCTTCTCTTTTAATTCCAGTGTATTTATTAAGACTCATATTGACTTTATATTTTCTATACATTGACATATTCATTCTTTCCTTTTTTTTTACATTTCACCCATTTTTCTTCTCCATTATTCCTATTCTCCAGCCACTTAATACCATTTGTGCCAGATTATATAATATTCCATATCCTCTTTTTCTTTAAACTCGTTTGTTAATCTCAGCACACTCTAAGATTATTTTTTTTTATCAACTCTTCAGCATGGTTGTTAAGGGCATCTGGCTAGGTGGCTCAGTGGCTAAGACACTGAGCTTGTCAATCAGAAAAGTCGGCAGTTTGGCGGTTCGAATCCCTAATACAGGTCTCCTGCATGGACTAGATGACCTCTAAGGTCTCTTCCAACTCTGTTCCTGTTAAATTCTGCATTGACTTTTGTTAAGGATATAGTTGTGAGATAACCAGGAACAATTATGAAGCAGAGCATAGAGTGTTTGCGCACGGAAACGGTGCTGAGAGTAGTTGTGAATAAACTGCATACAAACTGGTTTGTAAAGTAGTTTACTTATAGAGCAAAGCAAATTCATAGTCTTTTACCAATCCAAGTCTTAGCCATGCATAACCAATCCAGAGATACAAAACTTCTTACCGGTTCGTAGAATAATACACGAATCATTCAGGAACAATATAAAAACAGTTCATAAAAGCAGTAATAAATGAACCATGATCAAATTGACCATGTAAAGAGATCAAAGATATCTACAACATAGCAGCAGGTAACAATATGGAGTAATGCCCACACTGACCACAATCAAGCTCTCCTTAAATACAGTTGCTACAGAGCTCATCCAGTCAGGATGCAGAATGACTCAGCAATACTCTTAAAGATATATTATACATATTCATACTATAAACCAGTGATGGCTAACGTTTTTCCTATTGTGTGCCAAAAGCTGGAGTAATGGGGATTGCGCGCACGTGTGCCCACACCCATAATTCAATGCACCCCGTCCCCTCATACATACACGTGTGACCCCCCCACCCCGCTCCCCACCACTTTTGGCACGCAGTGGCATGGTGGGCCTAGTAGGCTCATTTTTTTTTTGCCCTCCCCAGGCTCCAGAGCCTTTCTAGGAGCCTGGGGAGGGTGAAAACAGCCTTCCCCACTCCCCCGGAGGCCCGGAAACAGCCCATTTCCTGACTTCCGGTGGGTCCAGAAGGCCCGAAAATCAGTTGGCCACCTCACACATGCGTGCTGGACTGAGGTAGGGCAACGCTCGTGTGCCCACAGATATGGCTCCGTGTGACACCTGTGGCACCCGTACCATAGGTTCGCCATCACGGCTATAAACATACAATGTTGGCTTCTATATTACCTGGCCAACTAGTTAGGCAATGACCATTTCCTAACAACTTTGCTTGTCAGAAGGTCACAAAAATTGATCACATGATGCCAGGACTCTGCAACCATCATGCCGATTGCCAAGCATCTGAATTTTGATCGTGGGAATTCTGCAACTGTTGTAAGAGTAAAAAAAATGGTCATAAGTCACTTTTCTCAATGCTGTTGTAACTTCCAATGGTCACTAAATGAATAGTTGTAAATCAAGGACTACCTGTATTTTCTGTGAGAGTTTTATTATTATTATTTTTAGAAAGGTACGGGAGAATAAAATTGGGTGAAAATAAGGAATCATTCTGGACTCATGTATCCACTTTTGAGTTCTGCTGCCTATTTCTCTACAAATTCAACATGTTATTTGGAGGGAGGTGGAGAGGGGGGTTGGGAATAGGGCTGTCCTCTAGATGCTTCTCAAAAATCTCAAATGAAATCGTCCCAAAGGTGCTTTATCAAAAGGCAATTGGGCTTTCTTTATTTTTCCTTGAAGATGTTTCACTTCTCACCCAAGAAGCTTCTTCAGTTCCCTTCTTCAGAACTGAAGACGCTTCTCGGAGCAGTAGCGAAATGTATTCAAGCAAAAAAAAACAAAACAAAAAAACCAAGACAGTCCAGTTGCCATTTGAAAAAGCCCCTTCGGGACAACCGTTGACTTGGATGACTGAGAATATCCACAGACACTCAAATTGAAATTGTGCGGGATATCATCCCTGAGTAACTCAAAGCCTCCTCAATTAGGAGAGGAGGGATTAGAAAACCCTGTTGGGGCATCCCACCAAGGGATTTGGCAACGAATTTTCTTGGTTGACTTGTTTATTTGCGGCAGATTGTCAAATGCGTTTGTAATTAAAAATGAGAAATCAAATATTTGATTAAAATCTCCAGTCGAGCTGCCTCGTGCTCAAAACCAGCAGCGAGAGATTGGCAGCAATAAATGACAGTCTGAGCATTGTCAACGCCAATGGATGGATGACAAAAACGATGCTTTTCGTGAGCTCCCCTTGGGTATTGTTGGCACATAACACAGAGAGGGGTGAATTATGATGCTTCTGGAGCAGCTAATGATTTTGGTTTCCTACTTTCATGCAATCTGTCCTCTTCCACCTTTTCGTCCAGGAACAGTTGCATTTTTAGCACCGTCCAAATTCATATTGGCAAAATGATCTATGTTGTCTAATTCAACCAAGCTTATAATCAGTCACAATCCCTGAATCCTTGTCCTCCTCCTCCTCCTCCTCTTCTTCTTCTTCTTCTTCTTCTTCTTCTTCTTCTTCTTCTTCTTCTTCTTCTTCTAATTTGATTTATATGCCGCCCTTCTCCGGAGACTCAGGGCGGCTTACAATGCATTAAGCAATAGCCTTCATACTTTTGTATATTTATACAAAGTCAGCTTATTGCCCACAACAAACTGGGTCCTCAATTTACCCACCTTAGAAAGGATGGAAGGCTGAGTCGACCTTGAGCCTGGCTAGGATTGAACTCAGAGAAATTACAGGCAGCTGGTGTTAATTGCTGCCTTTAGTAGGAGGCATTAGCCCCCTATGCTACACAGGCTCCCTTCTTCTTCTTCCTCCTCCTCCTCTTCCTCCTCCTCCTCCTCCTCCTCCTCCTCCTCCTCCTCCTCCTCCTCCTCCTCCTCCTCCTCCTCCTCCTCCTCCTCCTCCTCTTCTTCTTCTTCTTCTTCTTCTTCTTCTTCTTCTTCTTCTTCTTCTTCTTCTTCTTCTTTTAGAATAGAATAGAATTTTTTTATTGGCCAGGTGCAATCGGACACACAAGGCATTTGTCTTGGTGCATATGCTCTCAGTGTACATAAAAGAAAAGACATACCAAAAGGATGTAAAAATGGAGCAAAACTCACTTAACAAATGTCTCATGTTGGGTTCAATTGTGGACGTAAGTCGGGGGCCATGTGTAATGATTAGTTTCATTCTTCTGCTGCTTTCAAACATTCAGCCTTTCTTTAACTAAGATTCCCTGAGGAAGGTTCATTCTGGAAAAGTCTCCATGTCATTCATCGGGATTAAAAAAAAAAGTTGTCATCATTGGAAAGTGTGGATAAAGTGTGTCTTAGCCACGATCAACATGTTTTTAAGGAAGAGCAAGAGTTTAGTTATGCTTTCAGACATTTAGAACTGTGGTGGGAATTCTGAGCCTTGGGGGGAAATGATAAAATAGACCTTCCCACCCCCCATGTTGCTGTTAGTTGCGAAGTCATGTCCGACCCATCACGACCCCATGGACAATCTGAAGAAGAACATCATATCATCTTGACCAAATTCTGTGGATATTCTTGCCTTGGATAATCTCAGCATGCAGATGCTCTGTCCGTTGTTACAAATAGACTTAGTATCACAATTGACTGAAGACAGAAAAGAGGATTTCTTGCTTAATCATCTCGCACCTCTCTCCTACATTTTTCTCTTCAATATTTCAACCCTGCCTTTTCATTCCATGAAACCGTGGTGGCAACGATTGCCTGCAAAAGGATGTCTTGATCGTAAATCTAATTAGATCTAAGATCACGCAGATTGTAGTATGATTGACTAGCTTCCCATGGAGAGTTGCAACTTCATGAGATGGTTCCATCAGATGCTTGGAAAGAGTCAAGAATTGCCTTGCAGGGACTTGAGGGAACTCCACTCCCTCTTTTTTGTTGTTGTTAGTCATGAAGTCGTGTCTGATCCATCATGACCCCATGGACAACGTTCCTCCAGGCCTTCCTGTCCTCTATCATCCTCTGGAGTCCATTTAAGTTCACACTGACTGCTTCGGTGACTCCGTCCATTCACCTCTTTCTCTGTTGTCCCTTTCTTCTTTTGCCCTCAATCGTTCCCAGCATTGGGCTCTTCTCCAGTGAGTCCTTCCCTCTCATTAGGTGGCCAAAGTATTTAAGTTTCCTCTTCAGGATCTGGCCTTCTAAACGGCAGTCAGGGTTGATCTCCTCTAGGACCGACTGGTTTGATGGCCTTGCAGTCCAAGGGACTCACAGGAGTCTTCTCCAGCACCAGAGTTCTAAGGCCTCAATTCTTTGGCACTCAGTCTTCCTTATGGTCTAACTTTCACAGCCATACTTTGCACCTGGGAAAACCATTGCCTTGACTATACACACTTTTGTTGGCAGGGTGAGGTCTCTGCTTTTTAGTACACTGTCTAGGTTTGCCATAGCTTTCCTCCCCTGGAGCAAGCGTCTTTTAATTTCTTGGCTGCAGTCCCCATCTGCAGTGATCTTGGCGCCCAGGAAAATAAAATCTGTCACTACCTCCAGTTCTTCCCCATCTATTTGTCAGGAATTGAGAGGCACCCCCCTCCCCCCACACTTAAATAATTTGTTTGGATATGACCTAATTTATTACACATTGAGAAAAAGGAAAAGTTGGTTGAGTTCGTTTCACTGAACATCTCAGGAGGTTTCCTTTAGGTTTGCCCAGAATCTCCTGCAATTCCTCCAAGGTGCAGATGAGAAAATTAACCGAGCTTCAAAACATTTTATCCAAGGTATTTATATGGCCCCCAAATAATACAGCTTTGGTTTCCAAGGATTTCTACCACGGAGGGGCACAGAACCTTATTATTAACCATTGCGACTGTGCAGTTTTACAATAGAATAGAATAGAGTGGAATGGAGTGGAGTGGAGTGGAATGGAATGGAATGGAATAGAGAAAATATGGAATGGAATGAAAGAGTGGAGTGGAATGGAATAATAGAACAGAACAGAACAGAAGCTGGAAGGGTCCCTGGAGGTCTTCTAGTCCAGCCCCCTGCTCAGGCAGGAGGCCCTATACCCGTGATGGCAAATCTATGGCACGCGTGCCACTGGTGGCACTCGGTGCCATATCGGTGGGCACACAAGTTCAGCTCCTGCCACCTGATTTTTGTGCTTTCTGGGCCTACCAGAAGTAGGGAAATAGGCTGTTTCTAGCCTTCGGAGAGCCTCCATGGTGGTGGGGAAGGACAATTTTGCCCTCTCCAGGCTCCTAGAAAAGCTCTGGAGCCTGGGGAGAGCAAAAGCGGGCCCACCATGCCATCGCATGCCAAAAGCGGGGGCAGCGCGGGGGGGCGGTCATGCACACATATGCAGGGGGCGGAGTGTATAGAATTATGGGTATGGGCACACATGCAGGTGCCCCCCCCATACTCCCCCCGCTTTTGGCACACGATGGCAAAAACGTTAGCCATCACTGCCGTATACCATTTCAGACAAATGGTTGTCCAATCTCCTCTTAAAAACCCCCCAGTGATGGAGCACCCATAACTTCTGAAAGCAAGCCCTTCCACTGATTAATTGTCCTCGCCATTAGGAAGTTTCTCCTTAATTCCAGGTGGCTTCTCTCTTTGATTAGTTTCCAACCATTGTTTCTCGTCTTGCCCTCCGGTGTTTTGGAGAATAAATGGACCCCGTCTTCTTTACGGCAGCCCCTCAAAAACTGGAATACTGCTATCATGTCCTTCTATTCCTAGTCCTTCTGATTCACTTAACCACTGTAGCAAGAAAGATCATAAAATGGAGACTTCACTGGTCTGTTCAGCAACAGATGTTCGGGGCTAAATTGTGGCTGTAAGTTAAAGCTACTCACGCAGCTTATTTGGAAATCCAGGTTTGTAAGGTGCTGTTGTGTGCAGATGTGTGGACACCCATAAAAGTCTGAACAGAGCCATCTGAAATAGGGCAGGCTGATCCCCATCTGCAGTAGGAACTTTGCATCGAATTCTGCCTTGATATCAAGATAGATATTGATCTGTCCTTCCATTTTAAAAGCAGGCGTCTTGCATATAATTGTCTGAAATTTAGTAGGTTATCCTCAAAAGGAACCTAATGATTTTTTTCTTTGCAAATTTCTCCATAAAACAGAATAGAATAACAGAGTTGGAAAGGACCTTGGAGGTCTTCTAGTCGAACCCTTGCTCAAGCAGGAAACCCTACTTTTTCTAGTGTCAACATCTTATTTATTTCATGGTGACCAAACTGGATGTCTCTTCATCCATATCTAATTATCTGTCTGTCTGTCTTTCTATGCCTTTCTATCAATCTATCCATCCATCTATCCAACCATATTGATCTATCTATATATATTTTTTATTTGATTTATATGCCGCCCTTCTCCGGAGACTCAGGGCGGCTTACAGTGTGTTAAGCAATAGCCTTCATACTTTTGTATATTTATATTTATACAAAGTCAGCTTATTGCCCCCAACAAACTGGGTCCTCAATTTACCCACCTTATAAAGGATGGAAGGCTGAGTCGACCTTGAGCCTGCCTGGGATTGAACTCACAAGTAATTGCAGCAGCTGGATCTTAAATGCTGCCTTTGTAGGAGGCATTACTCCCCTACGCTATTCAGGCTCCTGAGTAGCGTAGATGATATGTATCATCTATCTGTCTATCTATCTATCCCTCTATCCATCCATATCTATCCATTCCTATCGGTGCTGGGATTCAAAAATTTTTACCGGTTCTGTGGGTGTGGTTTGGTGGGCATGGCTTGGTGGGCATGGCAGGGGAAGAATACTGTAAAATCTCCATTCCCATCCCACTCCAGGGAAGGATACTGTAAAATCTCCATTCCCTCCCCACTCCAGGGGAAGGTTACTGCAAAATTTCCATTTCCTCCCGATCAGCTGGGACTCGGGAGGCAGAGAATAGATGGGAGTGAGGCCAGTCAGAGGGGGTATTTACCGGTTCTCCAAGCTACTCAAAATGTCCCTACCGGTTCTCCCGAACTGGTCAGAACCTGCTGAATACCACCTCTGATTCCTATCTATTATCTGTCTCTGTCTATCTATACTACCCTACCCTACCCTACCCTACCCTACCCTACCCTACCCTACCCTACCTTACCCTACTCTACCCTACCCTACCCTACCCTACCTTACCCTACCCTACCCTACCCTACCCTACCCTACCCTACCCTACCCTACCCACCCATGCATCATCTATCTCTCTATCCATTCATCTCTCTTTCTGTCCTCTATACAGTATTTAGTAAGTTTCTGTGCTTTAGAACAAACTTGTTGTCAATACAAAGCCTCTGAATCCTAATGTTTTGCTCTATAAATGGAATAAGCATCCATGAGTGCAATTTTCCTTCCACTTATGGAACAAAACTTTAAGATCTAGATCAATAATTATGCAGGTTAATTTATTGGATTGCTTTAATCTGTTTATTTGTTTATTTATTTGTGGATGTGTGTGCGAGAGAAAGGAAGCGATCCCCCGGGGGCTCTGACTACCAGAATAGAAATTGATTTCTAAATAAAAATAAAATATTTTGGTACCCGTTTTGTCTATAAATTGGGGTTAAGATGATGTGTTTCAATACAGCGCAGAGCTCCTGTTTGTTTAATGATTGCCCAGAGAGTGGGTTGAGTATCAATCAATCAATCCGAGAGCAGCAAACTGGATTTCTGGGACTGGGAAAGGGGAGGGCGAGGGAGTGGGAGGCACAAAACATCCAGGGATCATGAACTTCAGTATTTCTCAGTTTAAAAATGACCCATTGGGTGAGTGTCTATCCACAATGGCTTAATTCTTCAGGAAACATCCATAAACTACCTCCAAGCTTCTGGTTTTGAACTCTTGATTGTCCTCTTCTGGGCCTGCTGCCCCCTCCCTAGTCCCTTTCCACCATCAGCCTCTTGTCAAGGAAAGGAAAGGCTTAATTGATCTGCTTCTGCCAGCAGCCTTGAGAAAGTTGATTCAGATATTGACTTCGAAGGAGCTGGTTTAACTCCACCGGTTCCAGAAGCTGCAAGGGCTGAACATCAAAGCTATTAACCTCTGACCTTCCCAGTTGGCGAGACATCAGAAGAGCAGTAATTAGGAAGTCAATTGGCATCACATGTCTCACTTACACCAGCAATGTCAATCAATAGTGGTGGTGACAGATTCATTAGGCTAAGCCTTGCAGCTCCAGCTAGTAACAGCCTCATAAAATACACTTTTGGAGCATAGCAGAGGAGAGGCAGCCAGGAGAACCTGCTAGCATGACAATATCTAGCAACTGGGAGGTGCTCAATTTATGAGGAGTTACACATTGGATCCCCCTTAGCATAAGATTCTGATTTATTTATTTATTTATTAAGCAGTCATGGCTAAAATTTTTAAAATGCAGCTTTTTTTAAAAAAAAGTCACATTTTCCTCTTTCCCAATAGGGCGTTTTTGCAAAATTCAGGCTACCTATGAAAAATAATTAACAGCGGTGAACTTTGGCTGCCTGTTTAATGTTGAAACAAAAGTTGGCTTTTATCAACCAGAGATTTGAGAATCAATCAGAATAGAGGAGGAAGGGACCTTGGAGATCTTCTAGTCCAACCCCCTGCTCAAACAGGAGACCCTATATCATTTCAGACAAATGGTTGTCCTATCTTCTCTTAAAAATCCTCCAGTGAAGGAGCACCCACAACTTCTGGAGGCAAGCTGTTCCGCTGGTTAACTGTCTTCAATGTTAGGAAGTTTCTCCTTAATTCTAAGTTGCTTCTCTCCTTCATTACTGTATTTTCCGGCGTATAAGACGACTGGGCGTATAAGACGACCCTCCTCAGAGCCATTTAAGGCTCGTCAGAGCCTTATGGGCTGGTCTGCCTGGTTACAGGAGAATGAGACCCGGCGTATAAGACGACCCCCGATTTTTGAGAAGATTTTTGTGTGTTAGAAAGTAGTCTTATACGCAGGAAAATACAGTAGTTTCCATCCATTGTTTCTTATCTTGTCTTCTGGTGCTTTAGAGAATAGGTGGACCCCCTCTTCTTTGTGGCAGCCCCTCAAATGCAGAATTACTCTGTCATGTCCCCTCTTGTCCTTCTTTTCTCTAGACTAGCCAAACCCGAATCCTGCAGCCGTTCTTCATATGTATTAGCCTCCAGGTCTTAGTTGCTCCTCTTAGTTGCTCTTCTCTGTTACTTTTTCCAAAGTCTCAACATCCTTTTTTGTAATGTGGCGACCAAAACTGGATGCAGTATTTGAGGTGTGGTCTTTCTAAGGATTTATAAAGCGGTATTAATACTTCACCTAATTTGTATTCATGTGAATCAACATCAAGAAGAGGGGAGAAGACCATTTGAAATGGGCTCTCTAAAAGCAGCAAGGTTTTAGGAATTTCTCCCCTTCATCCGAAAATCCTCGAGTGGAAGAATTTTTTATAGGGACCCTCGTGCATAATAAGATGACTTTCCCCTGTTAGGATTGTAAAAAAACCCACCATTCTCCTGTATTCTATAATTAGTAAGCAGCCAAAAAAAGCGAATAAAATCCTGGGTTGTATAACCAGAGGCATAGAATCAAAATCATGTGAAGTATTAGTGCCGTTTTATAAAACCTTCATCACTGGAGGTTTTTGAAAAGAGACTGGACAGCTACTCTGAAAATAGTATAGTGCAGTGATGACTAACATTTTCCAGACTGAGTGCCCAAAGCGTGTATGCGCAAATGCGTGCATGCGTGGCCGAACCCCCCAAATGCAATGCATGTGCGGTCCCTGTGGTGCCCCCTGCCCCTGCGCGTGCTGCCCCCTGCATGCACCACCCCTTGCATGCCTCCGCATCCGCACATGCAAGGCAGAGACCCAAAGCTGGCCAGCGGGAGGCATACATGCATGCGCAGAAGAGCTGAACTGGGGCGACGGCTCGTGTACCATCAGAGAGGGCGCTGCGTGCCACATCTGGCACACGTGTCATAGGTTCGCCGTCACAGGTATAGGGTCTCCTGTTTAAGCAGGGGGGTGGACTAGAAGACCACCAAAGGTTCTGTTCTATTCTATTCTATTCTATTCTATTCTATTCTATTCTATTCTATTCTATTCTATTCTATTCTATTCTATTCTATTCTATTCTATTCTATTCTATTCAGCAGTGAGTTCCTCGCCGTTCGGCCCGGTTCGGCCAAGCTGTTAGCGGTGACGATATGACATCACCGAACCGGTTCTCTTTGTTTGGGAGCTGGGCCCTTCCCCCCCACCCCCACGCATTATTCTTACCTTTTATTTTGCCCCACCCCCAATTTTTCACTGCCTCACGAGTCCCAGCTAATTGGCTGGAAGGAAAAACCTATTTAAACTCTTGCCATGGGGCTTCAAAAGGCTGCCCTACAGCTGATCAGTGTTAAAAGGCAGTGTGATGGTAGACCAGTGCGCTCCAAAAACAAATGGGTAGACCGGAACGCTCCAAGAACAAATGAATAGACCGGTATAGCTCTGCAAGCAGTTAAAAGCCTGATAGACCAGTACCTCTGCTAAATCCTAAAGAATTGTCACATGATCATCAAACCATGCCCACAAAATAAGCCACGCCCACAGAACCAGTAGTAAAAATTTTTAGAACCTACCCCTGATTCTATTCTATTCTATTCTATTCTATTCTATTCTATTCTATTCTATTCTATTCTATTCTATTCTATTCTATTCTATTCTATTCTATTCTTTCCAGTCCAGTCCAGTCCAGTCCAGTCCAGTCCATTATTCTATTCTATTCTATTCTATTCTATTCTATTCTATTCTATTCTATTCTATTCTATTCTATTCTATTCTATTCTATTCTATTCTATTCTATTCTATTCTCGCCAGCGGGAGCTCTCTCACCCCAACTGTTAACTGCAATGCAGGAGAACACTGTCTCACTTTCTCACTGTCGTGACAGGGAAAGCATTTACAGCCCCTTTCTCCTGATATAAATCAGCCCACACACTTAGAGGAGAAGTGGGGGGGGGGAACCCAGTGACATTTTGCAAACTATCACTCCGTGTAGAAAATCTCTAACCATTCTTCTTCAAAAACTGCCTCGCTTGTCCTTCGTGGCTGACTTGGGAGCCAAATTGTAGGAGACGGTGAAGTATCAGAGGTTCTGGTCTCGAGTAAATCTGTGCTTAGACTCAGGAGCAGTCCTAGGCTGTATTAACAGAGGGATAGAATCAAGATCACATGTAAGTGTTAATAAGACTTTATAATTGCCTTGGGAAGGTCTTGGAATCCTGCCTCCAGTTTTCGTCGCCACGTTATGAAAAAGATGTGGAGACTCTACTTTTTAAAGCATTTTTAACTACTGGTAGTAAAAAATGGTTTAAAAAAGTAAAAGAAAATCGCCGATCACAGCTGTGGTGTGCAATCATCGGGACCTTTTTTTAAAACTACCGGTTCCAGAGCTCCGTTGCGTTCCTCGCCGTTGTGCCCAAGGACACATGCTGTAAAAGAAAACTTCCTTGCGAGTTCAAGAAGTCTTGCCCGCCCCACCTGCCACCCCCAAATTGCATCCCTAAAGGGATGCTGGATTTCACCCTTGGTTTAAGTTCAACCTCACTTGAATTCCATCAACTCCAAGCCGTTGAGAAGTTATGCTGTGCATAAGCTTTTTAGCAACAAATCAGTTTATTTTGGCCTTCACGTGTGGATTTGGTCTTTTGCACAGTCTTACATGAAGCTTTTTTCTACAATTACCTTTTTAGAGGACTTAGGATGAGAATGACCACAGACCAAAGGTCATCCAATAACAGGATTCCAAAACTGGTTGCTTCCCAGTTCCTTGACATGCTTTGTTCTCTCTAAAAGTAAGGACTTGGCAATCTTTTTAGAGCTAATTTTGGAGTCCTAAAGAATCCTGGAAACTAAAGAGGAAGTTTAGTGCATTTCTTAAGACCGAGTCTCTTGAAATGAATTGAAGTGCTTCTTTCCCAGCTGAATTGAGTAGCTGTTCATGAGATAAGCTATCAATAGTCTCCCCTGTTGTTGATGTCCAATATCCTCTTGGTTGCTGATGTCTCATAACCTTTTCATTCATTTCCTAGCCTCTCCCTTTCCCCCATCTCTCATCCCTCTGAATGCTCTTCAGATCCTAGCAGTTGAATAGGTCATAAAAGTAAAAATGCAATCAGAAATAAAGTCTTAGTTCCAAGAGAAGAGAATTCCCACCAAAAGCCCAAGTTCACGGAAGTGGGACATTCCTCAAGAGTCAAGGTTTCCAAGAAAGCTTCACAGGGGGAGCACAGTTTAGAGCCAGATGCCTGTGCCAGACCGAGCTCAGGTGGGACCTTAAATACAGGAAGCTTTCAGATTGTGCCTGAACGGAGCTGGCATCAGTTAAACCTGATTTCCAGTACCTGGTTATTTCTGTGTGGTCCTGTGCCAGTAAGCTGTGTTTATTCAGCTTACCACTCTTCAGTCCTCTTCTCTGGGATTCTTCACAGGAAGATGGCAACCTGCCTAGAGGTTGGGTGGGTGAGATGCAGCTCAAGATCTGAATCACAAAGTAGCCTTCTCATCGCTAAATATTTATGGAGATTCTCAGTCATCATGGTTGTCCCAAAGGTGCTTTCTCAAGAGGCAACCAGACTTTCTGGTTTTTCTTCGAAGATGTTTTGCTTCTCATCCAAGAAGCTTCTAAAGCTCTGACTGGATGGTATAAATTCTTCCGCTCGGATTGGATGGTATAAATTCTTCCACTCGTCACGTCTCGCCTGGACTACTGTAATGCTCTCTACATGGGGCTCCCCTTGGGGTGCACCCGGACGCTCCAACTGGTCCAGAATGCGGCCGCGCGGGTGATTATGGGAGCAACAGGGTGCTCCCACGTGACACCTCTCCTGCGCGAGCTGCACTGGCTTCCGGTGGTCTTCCGAGTGCGCTTCAAGGTGTTAGTTTTGACCTTTAAAGCGCTCCATGGCATGGGACCGGGGTATTTGCGGGACCGCCTGCTGCTACCGATAACCTCCCACCGGCCAGTACGCTCACACAGAGAGGGCCTTCTCAGGGTGCCATCAGCCAAGCAATGTCGGCTGGCGGCCCCCAGGGGGAGAGCCTTCTCTGTGGGGGTACCCACCCTATGGAACGAGCTGCCTCCTGAAATTCGTTTGATCCCGGATCTCCGTGCTTTCCGAAAGGCCCTTAAGACTTATTTATTCCAACAAGCCGGCCTTGCTTGATTGATTTTAAATAGGGTTTTAAAAATTTTGTACTAATAATCTCTGGGGTTTTAAATTGGGTATTTTAATGGGGTTTGAGACTTTTATTTTGGAACGCCAATTAATTTAATCTAATTTTAAATTCTTTTAATATTTGTATTATATGTGTTTTAATTTGGTTGTTCACTGCCCTGAGTCCCCCTCCCGGGGAGAAGGGTGGTTTATAAATTGAAATAATAAATAAATAAATAAACAAATAAATAAATAAATAAATCCTTCCGTTCCCCACCATCCAGTCAGAGCTGAAGAAGCTTCTTGGATAAGAAGTGAAATATCTTTGAAGAAAAACCTGAAAGTCCAGTTGCCTCTTGAAAAAAAGCACCTTCTCATCATTGCCTTCAGAAGTTGTGGGTGCACCCTTGTTGGAGTCCCAAAGATATTTTTCCAAAAGGCCATTGGACTGTCTTGGTTTATTTTTTGCCTTGAAAACATTTCACTTCTCATCCAAGAAACTTCTTCAGGTCTAATTCAATTCTAACTCAGAACTGAAGAAGGTTCTTAGATGAGAAGTGAAACATCTTCAGAGAGAAAGACAAGATAGTCCAGTTGTCTTTTGGGAAAGCACCTTTGGGATAACCATGATGTCTTCACAAGACATTTAGCATGGAGTTTGGGTTTTTTGTTGTTATTGTTTTGTTTTGTTTTTCAGTTTGGTTGTTATTTAAATATCAGTTCTTTTGATCCTCCCATCTCTGCTGTGAATGCTGCGTTGATCTGAACTTCTAGAGGATCATTGATCTTCTAGAGAACCATGATCCATTCTTAAGATGGTGAGTAGAAGAACTGGTGAAAGTTTGAAGGGTCCTTTGACGCTCTCTGAGCTTGGTGGTTTTCTTGCAGATGTTTCATTACCAAACTAGGTAATATCATCAGTGCTACTAAGGAATGGCGTTTGCTCTCAGTTTATATTCTAATGGTTTGCCCTGTCAATGTTGGTGGGAGTTTTCTTCGAGGTTCTATGGCTAGACTGTTTACTGTTGACTTGTTCAGCTGTTCTTGGATTGGGGTATTGCTTACTTCTTATTTGATGGTCTGTTGGTAATCTCTTCTCATCTGGCTGTAGATTGCTGGTGGGGAGGTGTTTTGATCTTTTTGTCCCCTTTTGGCTCGTTGATTGTCTCTTTTGCACAGCATATAGATGTGGTTGATGTGTTGTGACCCAGGCCCAAGTTGGTATTATCAGACGCAATCAGTTCTAAACAAATAGATTTTATTAGAACTGCTGAGAATTAACTCACTCTCAGCCTAGTCCAAACTAATTCAAAACAAATTCTTCACAGCGCAGTTCTTCAGCCTTATCACCAACCTTGGTCTACTTTGGCAACCTGCCAAAGGCTTTTCTTGGCAAAAGTTCAGAAGCAGAAGACGCCGACAAGAAATAAATGCAGCAAGACAAGAAACAAATCTATCAACGTTGTTTTCCGACAAAGAGCCCAAGAGCCGCTGCTGGTCTTTTAAGCCTTATAGGAGGGGCCCATCGTCTCTTGGCCTTACTCCTGAGTCGTCCTTTTTGCTTTAGCTGCTCTTGCCTTCTGGCAGCTCTTCTCATGCGTGCACTAGGAACAGGCTTTTCCTGTTCCTCTGCCTCTCTGCTGTCAGCCTCTGGAGGCTTCGGAGTCCGCACATCATTCCCAGATGGCCCTGGCCCCATCTCTGCCTCTGATGCAGAGCCATCATCCGGGCCTTCCCCAGCCTCCAGGACTGGCCCATGCTCTTCCTCAGCCTCCTCACTGTCCGACTCCACTGCTAGCTCCACAGGCTGCTGGTGGACCACAACACTATGTCTATGTGTCTGTCAGCTTTGGAAGCCATATTAGCAATGGAAGCTTCCACTCTGCCGCCTTCTTGTGTGTGGGAAAGTAGGAGGGGGGATTTAGCAGAGGGAATGTAGTTAGACAAAATAGCATTCTTCTTTTTGGTCAAGGTCATGACAGTCCTGCATCTGGAGAAGGAGTGGTTGGAGTGATAACTCGAGATGGGACAGATGGTGATTGGACAATGTGATGGGCTGATGGGTGCAGGGGATGGATATGGGGATTTTGATTTACTGAGGGATAACCCGGAACTCTAAGATTCTGGTTTTCCCAGATGTGCCAGTATACCTATTCTAATAAATGGAACTTTGAGAAAATGGTTCCCTCGGAGTTTTTAATTGGAGTTGGGGGTTTTCTGGAATGCTGACATTGTCTATGGATGGCCAACTTGTCAGAATGCGGGTCTTCCGAAAATTCTCTAATGTTTTTGGACTTGACTTGGATGGTCACATTTTCCCAGTCCAAGGACCCCTCATTTCAACCCTGGACTACAAATATTCTGCTTTATAGGTGAAAGATTGTCTTAAAAGTTTTTTATTTTGAAAACATTAAAACATTAAAAATAAGACACACACACACAACATTTGTATACATATCACTGTTCCCTACAGCTACTTCGAAGTGATCCTTTCTTACAATTTACATCTATTCACAAACATTTTAACTTTATCTTATTCAACAATTTATTTTCTTGCCACAGCTGTTAAGCGAATCAGGTGAAAGACTGTCATTCAGATTCTATGTCAACGCATTTTCATAAAAAACCAAGAGATCAAATTTGGACCTGGTGTAGAAAAGAAAAGATGAAGCATAAAGACATATTGTCAACAAACTGTATAACTTCTGGTATATTACTGCTTAATCTTAACATAATTATTCTCATCCTTTTATTTGATTAACTTCTAATGGTTCCTCTTGGTGTGAAAGGTCCCAGACTGATCATTTGATTTTAGTGTATGCTATAATTACCGATAATGTTCTTTTGCAAGGCAATTTAATGATAACCACATAACGGCCTATATGAGGGAAGCTGCAGGGTTTCAACGCTTTTCAGCAATATAAAATACATTAGACTAAAACAAACTATCAACATGACAGGGAATGTTGATTTACACCAAGGACTATGTTTGTGAGATGTTGTGGAATTTCCACCCAGATTTTCCCCTCCTTTGCAAGGCCTGGCAATAGAGCTGAATGATCTGTTCCTCAAGGAGAAGACATTATCATCAATATGGCAGGTGTGATCAACAACAGGCTCTAGGGCAGAGGTGGAGAACTATGGCCATTTTATGACTTTTAGACTTCAAATACAGGGATGCGGTGGCTCAGTGACTAAGACGCTGAGCTCGTCGATCGAAAGGTCGCAGTTCAGCAGTTCGAATCCCTAGTACTGCGTAAAGGGGTGAGCTCCCGTTACTTGTCCCAGCTTCTGCCAACCTAGCAGTTTGAAAGCACATAAAAAATGCAAGTAGAAAAATAGGGACCACCTTTGGTGGGAAGGGAACAGCGTTCCGTGCGGCTTTGACATTTAGTCATGCCAGCCACAAGACCACAGAGACGTCTTCGGACAGCACTGGCTCTTCAGCTTTGAAACGGAGATGAGCACCGCCCCCTAGAATCGGGAACAACTTGCACATATGTGTGAGGGAAACCTTTACCTTTACCTTAGACTTCAAATCACAACATTTCTAGGCCAGCCAGGCTGGTTCAGGATTTCTGGCACTTGAAGTCCAAAAGTGATAAAAGGGCCATACTCTCCCACCCCTTCTCTAGGGGAAAGCCATGTCTAGAACATCAGTCTGAAAGGAAGGCAGAGTTGCAACGCTAAATCTTGAAGGCTGGGAGGAACTGTTGAAAGCTTTGTCCGCCCCAAGGATAAAACACCCAGAGCAACGTGGAATATGGAGTACAATGCAGTGAACGATGTGCCAATCTGTACATTGGGGAAACAAAACAGCCACTTCATAAATGTATGACGCAACAATGGAGAACAAACACATAAGGACAAGATTCAGCAGTTCACCTGCATTTAAAGATACAGGCCACTCTTTTGAAGATGGCAAAGTCCACATTTTGGACAGAGAGGACTGCTGGTCTGAAAGAGGCATTAAAGAGGACTCTATGTCAAAATTGAACAGCCCTCTCTCAATAGAGAGGGATACGACATAATCTATCACCAGTCTACAACACAGTCCTTTCAACAGTTCCAAGAAGGCTCCACACCCATTTGCACCACTCAGGTGACCCTGAGGACACAGATCAACCTCCAAGTGGCCTTAATGACATGCTAAAAGAATGCCAATCAGTGGCGGGTTTCAAATTTTTTTACTACCTTTTCTGTGAGTGTGGCTTGGTGGGTGTGGCATGGGAAGGATACTGTAAAATCTGCATTCCCTCCCCAATCCAGGGGAAAGTTACTGCAAAATCCCCATTTCCTCCTGATCAGCTGGGACTCAGGAGGCAGAGAATAGATGGGGGTGGTTCGGGGGGCAGTCAGAATTTTTACTACTGGTTTTCCAAACTATTCAAAATTTCTGCTATTGGTTTCTCCAGAACTGGTCAGAACCTGCTGAAACCCACCTCTGATGCAAATGACCAGCTGTCTGCAAGGAATATAAATCCTTCCATTCCCCACCGTCCAGTCAAAGCTGGAGAAGCTTCTTGGATGAGAAACGAAATGTCTTCAAAGAAAAACCAGGAAGTCCAGTTGCCTCTTGAAAAAGCAGTTTTGAGACTGTTGAGAGCCTTGAATGATAGCATCTGTTGATTAATTAATTAACTAGCCTCCCATCACAAATCAATAACTTTGGGCAGCTTACAATTAAGAAAAAATGATTACTACAATTTTTGAGTCTCTGAGGGGAGAATTGTCCACAAACCAGGGGCTACAGAAGAGAAGGCCCATTTTCTCATTCCTGCCGGTTGATGCATTTGGATGACAGGATCTGCAACATGCCAAATTTGCTAGATCCAATTTTTATAAATAACTCACGGTGGTGAACAGACTTAATATTCCTCCCTCCTCCTATTTCCCTGACAACGGCAACCCTATGAGATTCTTGGAAAAAGAATTGATGGTCGTGTGACTGCAATTTCTGACATTTTTGCCAGAAGCTGTGATTACTTCTGGTTTCTGGCCCATAACGAGCAATGGGTTCACTTAACAGACATCATGTTTGGTTAACAAAGGCAGTGTTCAGTGTGCAACTACCATGTTTACTTAACGACTGCTGCGGAAATGGTCGTAAAATCAAAATTGATCACATGGTGACCTGCTTTACAACTTACAATATCATAATTGCAGGTGTGATTTGAGGATTACCTGTATATGATTCAGATGTCATGCCGATGTACGTCACTAATTTGTCATAATTGTAGCTAGCTGAGAATGCCTTTGGATTTTTATATTTTTATTTTCCTTTAATTTCAGTCATGGATATTACTGTACAGCTCTCCCATTACCGTATTACTCTTCAATGGCCCTAGCATAGAAACAAACATTTCTTCCGTTTCCCCGATTGTCTTAAAAACATACACCATTTTCCTTTTCTTGTTATTTTCCTTTCCTTGTTAACATTCTTGGCTGAGGTAATTTTCCTTCCTTGTAAAGGCACTCCTCGACTTACAACCCTAACTGAGCACAAAATTTCTCCTGCAAAGCGAGACAGTCGCTAAGGACGTTTTGCCCGATTCTACAACCTTTCTTGCCGCAGTTGTTGAGTGAATCACTGCAGTGCCTAAATTAGTAACAAGGTTGTTAAGTGAATCTGACTTCCCCACTGATTTTTCCTGTCAGAAGGTCACCAAAAAGTGATTCCCGGGACAGAGCAACTGTCATGAATATGAGTCATTCACCAAGCATCTGAATTTTGAACATATGACCACAGGGATGTTGCATTATAAGTGTAAAAAAACAGTCATAAATCACTTTTTTCAGTGTTGTTGTCACTTTGAACGGTCATCAACAAATGCTTATAAGTCAAGGACTGTCTAGCCCTGAAATTATGCATTCAGTCATCAAACATTCCTTTGATCCGGTGGTGAAATCCCAATTTTTTTACTACTGGTTCTGTGGGCATGGCTTGGTGGGCGTGGCAGGAGAAGGATACTGCAAAATCTCCATTCCTATCCCACTCCAAGGGAAGGATACTGCAAAATCCCCATTCCCTCCCCACTCCTGGGGGAAGGATATTGCAAAATCGCCATTCCCACCCCACTCTGGGGCCAGCCAGAGGTGATATTTGCCAGTTCTCCAAACTACTCAAAGTTTCCTGTACTGGTTCTCCGAACTGCTCAAAATTTCCGCTACTGGTTCTCCAGAACCCGTCAGAACCTGCTGGATTTAGAGTTGCCAACTATTTGAGTGGACAGTCCACTTTTTTCACATTATGTTCACTATTTGAGTGGACAGTCCACTTTTTTCACATTATGTTCACTATTTTTTTTCACAAAATAGTGGACATTTTTTTTATTCAAAAGCTTTATGATGAAATGGTATGTAATCTAAAGCTGTACAGTCTAAGAGAATAAGGATAGGAGAATTGCATTTTGTCTTTTTTTTCATAAGTTAGAATGAGACAAAGATAGAATATCCATTGAACTCGATTCTCTGAAAAAATTAATGATGAGATTAAAATAAAAATATATTATAAAATTATGTACAGTTCACATTTTTAAAATGTATTGTAGCTTGTGTCGAATGAACTAAAATGGCATCGAGTGAGGAGAGTGACAGCGGCGGAATTGTCCATCAATTCCGGTATCAAATGCAAACGTTGAACGAATTTTCAGCGTCATGGGAAATTTGTGGACCGGCGAACGTAACCGACTGCTTGTACCATCAGTTCGAAGTGAACTTTGTGTATTTTTTAATATTTCTCAACGTTGTACTGAAATTAAAGAATTATTCCTTAAACACAAAGAATTGATCAAAGCTGCACAGTCAAATAAAAAATTCACATGACCGCAAAGTAAAATGCAATTTAATATTTTACATATTATTATAATATATTTGATGTTTTGAATTTTAAGTCAAGTTTTGAAGTGATTATTTTAATACGTGTTAAAATGTTTGTAAGAAAATATATAATTTAATTGTAATTTTTTATATTTTTTTACTACTTAACACACACACACACACACCCGCTTGTCCGCTTATTTTGGAAGCAGACCTGGCAACCCTAGCTGGATTTCACCCCTGCTTTGATCACCCAAGGTCTTTGTCATGATCCCGACTAACAAATCCACAAGAAAGTTCTGTGTTTTGTCTCTATCAACGCATTTCATTCTACTTTCCCCTCCTCACTCTGTGTGGCAACTGAGAAATAAAACAAAATGGCTTCTGCCAGGTTCGATTCAAAGTTGATCATATTCCTTCATCCCTTTTCTCTGGCTATGTGACTCTTTTCCTCTTTGAAGTTGTGAGGGTTTTTGTTTCTGCTCCGGCTTTCCCAGTGTCTCTTCTCTTCTCCCCCTTTAGCACCTGAGGTCTCCTAGCCAAAGTTAAGTGTAGTGAATCTACTCCTTATATTGATTTTATAGTCTGACTCTCCATCGTCCAGGTCAAATCTGTTACTGACATACCGACTTTGTTTAATTTGCTAAGCTTAACCCACACGTTTGACACCGATAATTCATAATGCGTTTCACATTCTACTCCTGGATATTTGCTAACGGGCTGATTTGTATTTTCCCATCCCGTGGAAGAGTGATGCGGAGGTAGAGAAAAGGACAGGCCTCATTTTCAAAGGACCATTTCAATTTTCTTGCTTGAAGTCCCAGGACAAACCATCTTAAAATATAGGCTGTTCTTGATTTACAACCATCCATTTAGTGACCGTTCATGTCAGGGTACCAAGTAACACCTCCAACGAAAGAAGACTCCGAGGCTTGAAGTTCCTCAAAATTCCATTTTGTTAAAGATGTCATATTGGCACGTCTGGGAAAACCTGAATCTGAAAGTTTCCAGGTTTTCCCCACCCAAAGGAAAGTCCAAGTCCTTGCCCAGCATCACCAATAGCTTCCCACTGACAAACACGCTCCCGCAGAGAGAGGCTCCTCAGAGTGCCGTCGGCCAAGCAATGTTGACTGGTGACCCCCTTCTCTGTGGGGGCACCCGCCCTCTGGAATGAACTGCCCTCAGGGATACGTATGATCCCCAACCTGCGTACCTTCCGCCGAGCCCTGAAGACCTTATTTTTCCAACAAGCTGGACTAGCTTGACAATAATCTGGACCGGGGTTTTTAAACTTTTGGGTTTTAATTTGTGGAGCCAAATTATTTAATTTGTTTTATATTGTTTTTAAATTTTGTATGTTATGTTTTTTATTGTGGCTGTGCACCGCCCTGAGTCCTTCGGGAGAAGGGCGGTATAGAAATTTAATAAAATCAAAAAATCAAATCAAACATGTCCATCACATGGTCCAATCAAGCATCGTACCCACTGGAGATGCCTCCCAGTTCCAGCCTTCCAGGTGCAGGGCAAGATGTCCTTGACTCTCTGAGAAAGGAATGTTATTATGACTATATATCACCCCTGCTCCATACAATCGCCCCTCCCAGTTTCCCACAGTAGTAAAAGTGGCAGCACTGAAGGCCCAATGCAAAAGATGGCTTCCAGGCCTACAGTTCAAAGTTACAATGGCACTGAAAAAAAATGACCTAGGACCAATTTTCCCACATATGATTGTTGCAGCATTCCCCCCTCCCCCACCCCCATGGTCACGTCATCAAAATTCAGGTGTTAGGCAACTGGCATGTACTTATGACAGTTGCACTGACCTGGGATTCTGGGATCACCATTTGTAACCTTCCCACCTGGCTTCCGACATGCAAAGTCAATGGGGGAAATCCAGATTCACTTAAGGACCGAATGGTTCCCTTAACAACTGCAGTGATTCGCTTAACAGCTGTGGCAAGAAAGATCATAAAATGGGACAAAATTCACCTGCTTGACTTGCTTAGCAGTTGAAAGTTTGGGCTCAATTGTAAGTTGAGGACTATCTATAAATTAAAAGTTCCGTCATGAAGATAAATATTAAAACCCACAACAGCCGTATAGAATGACAGTTGTTGTTTTCCTATAACCCAGCAAGCCAAAAGAAATGAATAGGGTCTTCACAAGACAGTTGGCATCCCCCACAATCAGGGGTGGGTTCTACTTAACCTTAGCTACCGGTTCGCAATGGGATCGCGTGCGCGCACTCGGTTCACTCGAGCACACACCTTGCTTTTGCGCATGCACAGATCGCCGATGACGACATCCGGAGCGGTGGGCGGGGCATCCCACTGGTTTTACTACCGATTCTTGTGAACCGGTCCGAGCCGGGGGCAACCCACCACTGCCCACAATGTCAAATAAATCCAACAGCATCTTAAAGCACTATGAGCCAAAGGTGATTTCTCAAAAGGAAACTGGGCTTCCTTTGTTTTCGCTGAAGACATTTCGCTTCTCACCCAAGAAGCTTCTTCGGTTCTGACTGAATGGCAGAGAAGGGAAGGATTGTTATTCTTTGCAGTCATCTGGTTGTTAGCACTCTCTCCGAGAGTCGCCATTCGGAGGTTGCCCTTTGAAAAAACTCCTTTGGGACAACCATGACCTAAATAACTGAGGATTTCCATAAACAATAGCATCACAATTTGGGGTGGTGGGGGGAAGAAGCTCAGCGAAACAGGGGTGAAATCCAGCAGGCTCTGTCAGGTTCTGGAGAACCGGCAGTGGAAATTTTGAGCAGTTCAGAAAACGGGTAGCGGAAATTTTAAGTAGTTTGGAGAACCAGCAAATACCACCTCTGGCTGGCCCCAGAGTGGGGTGGGAATGGAGATTTTGCAATATCCTTCCCCCAGAGTGGGGTGAGAATGGAGATTTTGCAGTATCCTTCTCCCAGGAGTGGGGAGGGAAAAGTAAATAAAAAATAAATAAACTTTATTGTCATTGTATGTGTATACACAGTATACACATACAACGAAATTTACTTGACACCCAAAGACCAGGTCCCCCACGCATAATCCCCAAACACACTCCCACCCACCACAATTCCCCACCCCTAAACCACCCAAACATCCACACAACAAACCAAGTAATACCGTCCAACAGCTCACTGATGGTGGCCCTTTAGTTCATTGTTGAGTGCAATTATAGCTCTGGGATTTTGCAGCATCCTTCCCCTGCCATGCCCACCAAGCCACGCCCACAGAACCGGTAGTAAAAAAAATTGGATTTCACCACTGCAGCGAACCCCAATTTCCTCTCAGCAGCGAGAACCGAAAGGTTAAACGTGAGCCCATTACCTTTGCAATCTCTTTTCTTCTTCTTTTATTCCCGACTAATGGCACTTGGGACTGTCTTCTTCGAAATGCTTTATGCCCCATTAATATTATTGCAAGTCTCAGGGCCCAACCTGTGTAAGCACTTAATCAAAAGCAATGGGTTGAAAATCATGTTTTCCATTTTTTCTCATATTTGATTCATTCCTCCCAGATAGAAAGAAGTAAAAAAACAAAAAAAAACAAACCACCAACGAACACATTACTTTGTCTAAACGGGACATGCATTATCTTCTAAGCAGTTGAATAGGCTATCATGGGGTTTTATCCCTTTAGGTGCTAAGACAGGAACAAGAATTTCTCCCTCTCATCCATTCAGTTAGCCTAGACTTCCATTTTTCATTCCGACGACTTCCCCTGACAGACGATCCTTCAGTTTCTTCGTAGGTCTCTTTTGTAAAGACACATCCCAGGTCACGCGATCGGTTAAATCTTGTCTGCAGGCCCTAGAGGGGGCAAAACCCTCCCAAAATGTATTTGTGGGGTACGGGACTTCCTGGAAAGTCATCTTAGAAAGTGAACCATATCAGTGAATAGGCGTTATAGATCTATGCATTTCTTTTTTCAAAACATTTTATTAAGTTATAAGATAATCTAGAGCTGCACTCAACAATGAAATAAAGGGCTACCATCAGTGAGCTGTTGGTTAGCATTATTTGGTCTGTTGTGTGGATGTTTGGGTGGTTTAGGGGTGGGGAATTTGTGGTGGGTGGGGCTGTGGTGGGGGATTGTTATGTGTGTTGGACCTGGTCTTTGGGTGTTAAGTGCATTTCGTTGTATGGGTATACTGTGTATACACGTACAATGACAATAAAGTTATTGTTGTTGTTGTTGTTATTATTATTATTATCATTATTATTATATGCAAAATACAAAAGTAAATAGGAAGGCAGTGGGAGGGGAAAGGGGAAAAGAGAAGTGAGGAAGGGCTGGGGAAAAAAAAAGAATTGACTTCCAAGGAGTCCTTCTGTTGCAGTAAAATAAAGCATTAACATCATTTTTTCTTTTTCAAAATAATATAAGCTAGCCATTTCTATAAGCTTGTATGTATCTAATCGGTAAAATCCAAAATCAAAGTTTCGGGGGTTTTTTTCCCACCTCAAATACAAAATTCAGAAGTTGTCTCCATGTGGCAACAAAGGTACTTATATCCTTTTCTTTCATCAAAAGAGTCAATTTAGCCATTTCTGCCAGCTCCACCAGCTCCTGGAGCCATTCGTCCATGGTGGGAATTGAAGTATCCTTCCATTTTTGGGCGGATAGTATTTTTGCTGCTGTCAACAAGTATAAGATCAAACTTCCAATTTTTTTCTCTATGTCTTTTTTTTTTATTAAACCCAAAAGATTTATGCACTTCTTTGTTTCTTTTGTTATTTTTTTAGTTGGTTCTCCTGCTGAAGTGAGGTGCACAGGAACATTCAAAGAATCTGAAAATACAGGTAGTGATAGACTTATGGCAGTCCATTTAGTGACCGAAGTTACAGCATTGAAAAAAAGTGACATGATAGTTTTTCACATGTAGCATCCCCGTGTCACGTAATCAAAATTCAGGCACTTGACAACGGACTCGTATTTATGACCGTTGCAGCAGTGGTGAAATCCAAATTTCTTTACTACCGGTTCTGTGGGCGTGGCTTGGTGGGTGTGGTGTGGCTTGGTGGGCGCAGCTTGGTGGGTGTGGCAGGGGAAGGATACTGCAAAATCTCCATTCCCTACCCACTCCTGGGGGAAAGGATATTGCAAAATCCCCATTCCCACCCCACTCTGGGGCCAGCCAGAGGTGGTATTTGCTGGTTCTCTGAACTGCTCAAAATTTCTGTTACCGGTTCTCCAGAACCTGTCAGAACCTGCTGGATTTCACCCCTGTGTTGTGGTGTGTGTGTGTGTGTGTGTGTGTGTGTGTGTGTGAGAGAGGGGGGGGGGAATAGGTAGATAGATAGATAGATAGATAGATAGATAGATAGATAGATAGATAGATAGATAGATAGATAGATAGATAGATAGATGATAGATAGATAGTGTTATGTCCTTATAAGGACATCCGCCTGGGATTGGCTGAAGATCCTTTCGGCGGGAGTTTTGAATCCCTGTCAGTGGGCGGTGCGTCTGCCGGAGCAAATATAAGGAGGGCTCCGGCAGCGCACAGCCAGTTCAGTTCTCGTTATTAAACGTTGTTTCTTGAACTCAGCTGGTCACTCTTCTTTCCTGCGCCGATCTAACACTGGCGACGAAGGACTAGAGAAGAATCCCCGCGTGGCACGATCGCCTTAACGAGCTGAAGTCACTCGACGCGGCCTGAAGAATGGCAACGCCGCAAGCGCCGTTCGCCTCGTTGGCTCCTTTCAACCCCAGCCGGGAGAAATGGAGCTCCTATATGATTCGGTTCCGCCAATTCCTCCGGGGAAACGGCTACACCAACATCGACGACGAGAGGAAGAGGGCTCTTTTCCTCGCTCACTGCGGCACCGACGTCCTAGAGCTTGCCGTCAACCTCGTCGCACCCAGAGACATTGAAGTCATGTCCTGGGTGGATCTGCAGGCTGCCCTGCAAGACCACTATGCACCAACGGGCACCCCCATTTCCAACCGCTTCACTTTCCGCCAAAGGAACCAGATGGAAGGCGAATCCCTCAAAGACTTTGTTGCGGCATTGCGACAAATCGCAGCAAACTGCGAATTTGAAAATGTTGACAATGCCTTACGAGACGGGATCGTCTTCGGGATGAGAGATGCCAACCTGCAGAAAAAGTTCCTGAGTAGGAAGAGACTGTCCCTGAAGGACGTCCTCGAGGAGGCCACGGCTGCGGAAACCTCTGAGACCGCCGCCGCTGCGATGCGCCAGTCCCGTGGGATCCATAAAATCCACAAGCCGGCATCGGATTCGTCCGATGACTCTGCTACACCAACTGATTCGGAGGGAGAGTCGACCGTTTTGAAAGTTTCCCGCCCATCTCGGCGGGAAATTCAAAAAGATGGCCGCCGCGCCGCTCAATGCGGCAGTTGCAAGGGACTCCATCCGCGCCAATCCTGCCGCTGGCGTGATGCTACCTGCAGGCGCTGCCTCAAGAAGGGGCACATCGCCGAGGCATGCAGAGCCTCTGACCCGGTTCCTGAATCGATCAAGCCCCGCACTCAAGAAAATCGCCGCGATACCCAGAGGCCATCCAAACGGTCCTCGAACCAGCATAACCGCGACGACCGCAACGACTCCCAGGGCGGCGCTGTTCACCAAACAACCATCGGACTCACCAGCACCAACAGTGCCACTAAATTCCATGTGACACTGTTGGCAGAAGGCTTGCCGTGCACGATGGAAGTCGACTCCGGCTCCGTCTACTCCATTATTGATTGGCACCAGATAAAGCAGCTGAAGCCGGCACTTCGCAAGCACCACCTTCAACCCCTCCATTCTAAGCTGGTGGATTTTGGTGGGAATCCCATCGGCGTCCTCGGGAGAACCAACCTCCAGATCGCCTTCAAGCAGTTCCAAGGCCAGCTTCCAATCACTGTCGTGGAGCACAGCCGTCCGACCCTGCTAGGCGTGGAGTGGTTCCAGCCGTTGGGGCTTTCTATTGGAGGCATCCACCAGATTAGCTCAGGCGAACTCGACGCACTCATCGGAGAGTTCCAAGAAGTCTTCGATGGTAAGTTAGGGACCTTTACAGGGAAACCCATTTCTTTCAATCTGGACAAGGGGGTTACCCCTATTCGGCTTAAGCCCCGCCGGGTTCCATTTGCCTTGAGGGCTAAGGTAGATGCTCAGCTAGATAAGCTGATAGCCCAAGGCATCCTGGAACCCATCGATCATGCTTCATGGGAGACCCCCATTGTGACCCCCATGAATCAGGATGGATCTGTGCGCATCTGCGCTGACTACAAAGTGACCATCAATAAAGCGTTACCGCAGAGCGCATACCCTGTGCCGGTGGTGCAACACTTGCTGCACTCACTCGGCAAGGGCCAAATTTTTGCAAAACTGGACCTGGCCCAGGCTTACCAGCAACTGCCAGTTGATCGGGAAACGGCGGAGGCGCAGACAATTGTCACCCATAGAGGCGCGTTTAAGTGCAACCGCCTCCAGTTTGGGGTCAGTGCAGCCCCAGGCATTTTCCAATCTATGATGGAACGCCTTCTCCAAGGCGTTCCAGGGGTGGTGCCTTACTTCGATGACGTACTAATCTCTGGAGAATCTAAGGCCCAACTCTTTGACCGACTGAGACTCGTTTTACGACGGTTTCAGGAGAAGGGCCTGAGAGTCAGGAGAGACAAGTGTATCATCGGGGTACAGGAAGTCGAGTTCCTGGGCTATCTCATAGATAGTTCTGGCATCCACCCCACCAAATCAAAAGTTAAAGCTATCCATGAAGCTCCCAGCCCCAAAAACAAAGCGGAGCTTCAGGCTTTCCTTGGATTGCTTAACTTCTACGCAATTTTCCTCCAGCAGAAAGCCACAGTTGCTGAGCCGCTCCACCGCTTGCTGGCAAAGGTGGCTCCCTGGAGGTGGGGACGCGAGGAAGAGTCTGCCTTTAGAGCCGTGAAGGAACTGCTGACCTCCGACAGCGTGCTCATTCAATATAATGAGACGTTGCCCATCAGACTGACATGCGATGCTTCACCCTACGGCGTCGGCGCTGTCCTCAGCCACGAACTGCCTACCGGCTGTACAGCCCCCATTGCTTATTTTTCTAAGACAATGTCCACTACGGAACGCAACTATAGCCAACTGGACAAAGAGGCGTTGGCTATTGTTGCAGGGGTGAAGCGCTTCCACGAGTACCTCTATGGCCGGCGTTTCACCATCGTCACCGACCACAAGCCGCTGTTGGGCCTTCTCGCCGGAGACAAGCAGACACCAGCCTTCATGTCCCCACGCATGACGCGTTGGGCCATTTTCCTCGCCGGCTACTCCTACAGCCTCATCCATCAACCCGGGAAAGCCATCGCAAACGCCGACGCGCTCAGCAGATGCCCATCCGCCGAGGCCATGGAGGATCCAGCTCCCACGATCGAACTGCTGCACATTGACAATGACAACAACTGTCCAGTAACATCTGCCGACGTCGCAACGCACACGCGGGCTGACCCCATCCTTCGCCAAGTCCAGTCGTGGGTATTAAGAGGCTGGCCAACCCGCATTGACAGCAACGACTTCCTGCCCTTCAGCCGCAAGCAAGAGGAGCTGTCCACCATGCGCGGCTGTTTACTATGGGGAGACAGGGTGCTGATTCCCGGCTCGTTACAAAAACGGACTCTGGCCGCTCTGCATAAAGGACATCCGGGCATTGTCCGGATGAAAGCACTGGCACGGAGCTACGTCTGGTGGCCAACCCTGGACAAAGACATTGAACAATGGGTCGCCAGGTGTAGCCCGTGCCAAGAAGTCAGACCTGCACCCCCTCAGTCTGATCCGACGCCCTGGGAAACCCCCAGCTCCCCTTGGTCGCGCATTCACATAGACTTTGCTGGCCCCATTCATGGGCACCATCTTCTCATCGTGGTGGATGCCTACTCCAAATGGCTGGAAGTCATCCCCATGGCATCAACCACGACGGAAGCCACGATCCGAGCTCTCCGGCGTCTGTTTGCCACCCATGGACTCCCTGACGTCTTAGTCTCGGACAACGGACCTCAACTTACGTCCGTGCCCATGGAGACTTTCCTCACAGGGCTGGGCATCCGCCATGCCCTCTCTGCCCCTTACAGACCGGCCGGAAATGGACAGGTTGAACGGATGGTGAGGCTCACGAAGGAGTCGCTCGCCAAGATGGGACCTGGGGACTGGCAGGAACGCATTGATACATTCCTGCTGACACAGCACATCACACCCCACTCTGCCACCCGGAAATGCCCTGCCGAACTTTTGATGGGCAGGCGACTCCGGTCACCCCTGGACAGACTGCACCCGCAATATACTTCAGAGGTTCCCGCATCTGCCAGCCGTCAGCTTCGCCTGTTTTCCATCGGCGATGCCGTGTTCGCTTTAAATTTCCACGGCTCGCCTAAATGGCTTAAAGCTACAGTACACAGCACAACCGGTCCCAAATCCTACCGCGTTGAGCTGGAAGATGGACAGATCGTGAGACGTCATCTCGACCAGCTCCGCAAAAGGTGGAGGGAAGTGGGCGAAAACCAGCCAGACGAGGTAGGCCTAAACCACCCCGACGAGGTAGGCCTAAAACACCCCGACGAGGTTGGACTAAACTGCCCCGACGAGGTAGGCCTAAACCACCCCTGTGAGGTAGGCCCAAACCTCCCCGACAGAGCAGGCCCAAACCACCCTGGCGAGGTAGGACTACCCCACCCAGACGAGGGAGGCCGCCAATTAGCAAGGGAATCGAGCACCTTGGCGCCGAATTTAACAGCAGACGCGAGCAACCAAGACCAAGTAGACCGGGGACAACCCAGCAGGGGGAGCCAACAGCAGCCCTGCGAAGTGGGCAACCGACAGCCCAGAGACGGGGACCTCCAGCCAACTCCTCAGAAGACCCCACAACAACTCACTGACCGCGCAAAAGACCAACCCTGCGAGGAAGGCCACCACCACCCCAGCAGGGTAGGCCAACACCAACCAGGCATGGGCGAACAACCCAGCGTTCCGCCAATCGCTAAAGCACCTCCCGCCAACCAGCCGTGCCGAGAGGGCCTACACCACCCCTGCAAGGTAGGCCTACATCACCCCGACAGAGTCGAACCGCCACCCGGGTCATCCACCCGTCATCCCGGGAGTAAGCCGGACTCAACCAGGGGACCCCCGGGGTTAGCCCAGCCACCTCCGCCGAATTCGCACCTTGACCCAGACCGACGCGACCCGAGCCCAGCAGGGAACCGAGGGGAACCCAGGGACCTACCGAGGCTCAGGAGTTCCAGACCGGTCCACCGCAGAGAGCCACACCGGCGATCTCAGGATCCGTGCAGGAACGAGGGAGACCAGCATCCACAGCAGGCGAAGGTCCGAGACCCGGCCGGAGGTTCGGGAACAGAGCCCGCGTCCTCTACGGCCAGATCCAGCCCGGCACCGGGGCAGGAGTCCAGAGCAGAGCAGACACCTCCCGTCCAGGACAGTGCCCATCCGAACTATGAACTGCGCAGGTCTACGCGGGCACGTAGACGTCCTGTTTATCTCAGTGATTACTTCCCTGATGGACTGACTAAGAACTAGGGGGGAGGAGTGTTATGTCCTTATAAGGACATCCGCCTGGGATTGGCTGAAGATCCTTTCGGCGGGAGTTTTGAATCCCTGTCAGTGGGCGGTGCGTCTGCCGGAGCAAATATAAGGAGAGCTCCGGCAGCGCACAGCCAGTTCAGTTCTCGTTATTAAACGTTGTTTCTTGAACTCAGCTGGTCACTCTTCTTTCCTGCGCCGATCTAACAGATAGATAGATAGATAGATAGATAGATAGATAGATAGATAGATAGATAGATAGATAGATAGATAGATAGATAGATAGATAAGATGATACTGATATATTAGATCCTCATCTATCAATATCATCTATCTATCATGATATAGAAGGTGATATATAAGAAGATATATAAATGACATAGAAGATAGGAGATAGATAGATAGATAGATAGATAGATAGATAGATAGATAGATAGATAGATAGATAGATAGATAGATATCATATGGATATATTCTAATCTGTCTGTCTATCTATCTATCTATCTATCTATCTATCTATCTATCCTTCCATCCATCTATCTCAATCAATCAATCAATCAATCCATGCTAAATATGAGCACATTCACGATCAGCTAACCTGGTTTAACCTACTAAATATGATTAGAAAAACTGTTCATATCTAGCAGTACGACTATTACTCTGTTCTGCTGCCCCAGATTGTTCCAAGTATCATCTCAATCAAATGCATTTTGTCATCCCATTTTTCTTCATTATCCATTCACATGTTGCATCCGCTGAGAAGTGAAGCCGTTAATAAATTCTTACCTTTTGCCCTCAATTAAACATACCATCTTCAAGATGGATAGATAGAGGGGATTCCAACAAGACAACAACAAAAAACTCACTAAAGGGCCCCCAGTGATCCTTTGAACTATGATCCCGCAATTAAATGGGATTGTAATTAATCCCATTTTCACGAGGCGAAGTGTCTTCTCTTGCAGGTGGTCTCCATATGAAATAAAAATGGGTTCTTTCCTGTTGGAAAGATACTTTGGCTTGATCGGCACTCAACGCCACCAATCGTCTGCCTCAGGGCCGTCTTAACAGCCTTATGGGCCCCGGGCAAAGCAGGGTACTGGGGTCCCTACGCCGACTACTCACAGGAATAAAAATGTAAATGGTCGATAAAATTAAACAAATATTTATTTTATTGGCACTTCCAACAAAATCGGTGTTGAGACATTAAAAACATGCTGTGCAGCAACAACTAATCAACATGATAATCATTTGAACAATACACGAGGCGTGAAAAACACAATAATACTCAGTTAGCCATGCAGTTACTGCATTTATATGATACAAGCCGTACATTGAAGGGTTAACATACACCGATTAGTATGAGGCCCCTATGCTCGTGGGGCCCATGGGCAAATGCCCATCAGGTCCATGCGTTAAGATAACCCCACGTATTCCTGGCATTTCAAACCAACATTGAACAAGGAAAGGCCTTTCATTATGCCAGTGTGTTGGTACCAAGAACATTTCACTAGTATGGCTTTAAGATGCATGGATTTCAATTCCCAGAATTCCTCAGCCAGCCAAGTCATCTTTAGGAAATCCTTAAGATGCATGGACTTCAATTCCCAGAATTCTTCAGGCAGCCAAGTCATCTTTAGGAAATCCTTAAGCTGTGTGGACTTCAATTTCCAGAATGGATTCTGGGAATTGAAGTCCACCCTTCCTAAAGTTGCCAAGGTTGAAAAAAAACACTGCATTTGACCAACAGGCATTTTTCAGAGATGACCTGATAATACTGAAGTCCTTCCAAATCCCTTTATCTTGGAACAAAACCCCCCATCCCTTCAAACTCTTTGTTTGCCTCAGGATGAATATGAATTTTAATGGTTTATGGGGTGGAGTGAATTAAAGAAGAGTTTTGCTAGCTCTAGATTCATGTTTGTCTGACAGCCAGACAACCAGTCTGACACACACAACCCTGTGACTAATTTAAAATTGCAGCGATTCATTTAACAGCTGTGACCAGAAAAGTCGTAAAACGGGGCAAAACTCACTTAACAAGGGTTTCACTTAGCCACAGAAATGTTGAGCACAGTGATGGTCATATGTTGAGGACTTCCTGTATTCCTCCTTTCTTTTCTGAATAGGTCTGAAATCTCCTTCTCTTTTATGAAAAGTCAATTCTCTTTCATTAGTTTGGACAAGAACGGAAAGGAGGAAAAAAAAATAAAGGGAAATTTATTATAATACTCTGAGTTACCTTCAATGTGCAATGTGTAGAACATCGTGTCCTCACCATGGCAGTGGTTGGCCAAAGTGTTTTCTCTCTCTCTCTCTCTCTCTCTCTCTCTCTCTCTCTTAACAAAAATTGTTCTTTTATCACTCAAGGACTGCACTTTTCAATTTTTTTTAAAAAAAAAGTCTCCAAAGGGCCATTTGTCTTCTCTGAAAATGAAGAACAAAATGCGAAGTCCTTGGAGAAGTGGAACTGAAGCGTAATAGAAAAAGACACCGAAAAGGGAAGCTAGAGAGAAGAATAAAAAGGAAATATGACACTGAAGAAATCATTTAATCAGGATTTTTCTTAATTAGATAAACATGTTCAAATTAACCAATTAAATCAACATAAAGAACAGATGCCAAGTACACGGATCTTTATTTTTCACCACATATTAGCTCATTTGGAAAAAAAGGAAATCAGTCAAATCGGATTCATTTTGTACTTCTTGATTACTTCTTGATTGGTGTGAAAAACAGGTAGTTTATCCTCGATTTACAACCATTCATTTAGTGACCACTTGAAGTTACAGCTTACTTTTCAGAAAACCACGCCTTTATCTGGTGATGGAAGAGCCTGGGTGGTGCAGAAGACTAAAGCGCTGTTAAGTAGCACTTAGCTGCCAGCTGCCTGCAAGTAGTGCAAGTTCGAATCTCACCAGGCTCAAGGTTGACTCAGCCTTCCATCCTTTCGAGGTAGGTAAAATGAGGACCCGGATTGAGGGGGAAATAAGCTGACTTTGTATAAAAAAGAACACCGCTTGGGAGGGCCAAAAGCCCTACTAAGCAGGTATATACAAAAGTATGAAGGCTATTGCTTAACGGATTGTAAGCCGCCTTGAGTCTAGGAGAAGGACAGCATATAAATTGGACAAATAAATAAATAAATAAATAAGTGCAAAAGAGCAGCCATTTAAAACAGGAAAGCACAGGAGGAAAAAATTGAAGATCACATCACCTAACTCTCCCTGCTACCACAACTGTATTGTACAGTCGTATTATCCCGTTTTGTAACCCAATTTCTTAGGGATGTATTCAGACAAAACCATCCTCTGTCCCCTAGGTTGGAAGAAATATCCATCTGGTTCAGTTCCAAGCCAGGAGAAAGACACTGGAAATAATGGAGACTGTTTGGAAAGATGGTTGAATGATGGAGCAGAACCACATGGGTTTGAAGTTCTGGACAGCTGGAGTTGAGAGTGGTAGGTATTTATACCTTCTCTTGGGCTTTGAACTTGAGCTTCCTGTTCCTGTGCAAGGACATGTATTCTATTGGCTGTTTTAGGGGGTCATAGCTGGCTCTGTAGGTTGTCTGAGCTCCCAGGTTTGGTTGAAGTTTGAACTGCTGAGATGATGCAATTGAAGGAGCTTGTGTTTTGAAAGGCTGTTGGGCAATTCCTATTAAGGCGCTGAGGGCTAATCCTACCTTTGTTCAGACCTATCTGAAGGGAGTAATGGATTACCAAATCTGCATTTCTAAAAGCTGGCCTCATCTTAGTATCTGCTTGGGATCTGGAGCTCTGAGTTTCTGTCTCCCTTGGGATTTTTGTTTCTCTTCTAGGGAAACTATTTAATCTTGCATTTTTAATATTTCTCAAAATATTTCATTCTTCGGGGAGAGGGTTAGGTGCTAACTTTCTACCTGTATTTTAGAATAGAATAACAGAGTTGGAAGGGACCTTGGAGGTCTTCTAGTCCAACCCCCTGCTTAGGCAGGAAACCCCACATCACTTCAGACAAATGGTTATCCAACAGCTTCTTAAAAATTTCCAGTGTTGGAGCATTCACAACTTCTGGAGGCAAGTTTTTCCACTGATTAATTGTTCTGTCAGGAAATATACTTTTACTTACTTTATATATATATACCTATATACTTTTTTTTCTAGACCATGGATACAACTGGATTTTAAGCAATCAGTAGATGAATAGGACCCATAACAGCTTGTGATTTATTTAAAAAAATAATAATAACAGGAATGAATGTCATCCGAATTTCTGATTAATCTAGATTTTGCAGAATATTGAAAAGTGCTGGAGTGCAGCAGGAAGGCCCATTAAAGCAATCCTCAAACACTTTTCTTCTACAAACGCCAATTAAAATGTTTCATGAACCACACACACACACACACACACACACACACACAATTCCTCACTTTAATCCATGCTTCCTACCAATTGATAAATTAGAAAAATTTCTCTGGGCATTTTACCAGACGTCAGGTGCTAATTGTAGAAATAAATAAGGATCCCTGAACACCAGGGTTTTAACAATTCTTTTTTTCCACCAGCAGTCTGTTTCAAAAGTTAGGACATCATCATCATCATAATTTTTTTATTTCAAGTAAGAATCATATTATTATTACCTTATTATTATTATCTCAGTTTCATGTTTAATGAATAAAATAATAATAATAATAAATGTTTTATTTCAAGCAAGAATCATATTATTATTACCGTATTATTATTATTATCTCAGTTTCATGTTTAATGAATAAAAGATAATAATAATAATAATAATATTTTTTATTTCAAGCAAGAATATTATTATTATCGTATTATTATTATCTCAGTTTCATGTTTAATGAATAAAAGATAATAATAATAATAATAATAATAATAATAATAATATGATTCTTGCTTGAAATATAAATTAAATTAAATTAAATGTTCAGATCCAAAATGATTTTTTTTAAATATAACTTTTTATTATTTTTTATAAAAACAAACAAAAATTTAGTACATCTGTCGCCCCTCCCTGTGACATCTCGGTGTTATCTTCAGTCCTTCTTCTTCTTCTTCTTCTTCCAAAAAAGGAACTTTCTTCCATCCTGACCTTTATACAAACCATTTTAATATCTCCTCATTAAAACAAAATTCTGCCTATCAAATTTTTAAATATAATCATAAAACATTTATTTTTTATACCTCCAATATGATTGAAGTGCCAAGTTGCATCACAATGCTCCTTAAAAAGGGATTAGGATTTCAGTAGTAGCTGCCATCTTGACTTGTTTGCCCTCCACATGTATCTACTGTATATACTTAATGCTAACCTGTGATGCAGTTCTCCTCTTAGATTGCACCGTCTCCCTCTCTCCTTCCATTGTATCCGTGTCATGGCATTCTTGATAAATCAGAGACGCCAGAAATTTGTAGAAGAGGACTGATTAGTGGAACTACTTGCCTCCAGATATTGTGAGTCCTCCAGTGGTGGTGTTGCTGTTACAGAGAGTGACTCATTAATTACCTTAAGGATTAAGAACCTTAAGAGATTGCATTGCGGGAGATGTAGAGAGAGATTGCATTATGGGAAATGTAGTCCATGACATGTGACCATACCTGTGTGTCTGATTGACCACTGAGGCTCTCTGCCTGGGTGCAGAAAAAAGATCCGGCTATTTTGAACTACCACAGAAGAGAGAAGCATGCATTCTGAACAGGGGGACAGAACTACCGTCATTTTACACTAGGAAATGGGGCAGATTTATGAAATAAGGATGAATCTCAACATGACTCACCATGACTCGATTGTAAGTCTATGTTTGAGGATACCCTAATAAACGATCTGTATGAAAACCTGTTTGCTAGAGTTTATCTGCCTGTTCCCAATGGAGCCAGATGCCTGGGGAACAGAACAGGTGGGTTGCCCCCCGGTTCGCACCGGTTCTCTGGTGTGAAATACCAACGATACATCATCTTATAGACATTTTCTTTCCGATTGTAATTTAATGTGAATTTTAAACCCTTCGTCCACATACTTTCCCATTGTTTGAGCATTGTGTCATATCTAAAATTCCTTGCCAGCTGAATCATATTGTCCTCTGTTATTCTGTTAAATCTGTGGCTAGATGTTGCCTTATTCTGTTTTGGGTGACAGCTCAAATTGCAGCCTCATTCCGACCTGGAGCACAGGAGCACTTGCAAAGTCAGTGACCACTCCAATGAAACAGTAGAGGCAAAGCCGAACAGGACCTTTGAGGGTGGTTTGCCACTGCTGTAATAAAATGGCTCAGCTGGATGTAGCAGTTGGCAATGGAAATCGCTCTGAAGCTCTATTAATTGCTTCATTAATATCCACGGCCAAGCAACAAGCAGGAGTCCCATCAGGGTGATGCATACGTGTGGTATTAAAGAGGCTAATTCTGCTGACGCGTCCAACTCGTCTGGAGTGCTGAGTCAAGGCCAGCCCGTCACTCCTGAAGGGAAGGAGGTTAGAGAAGATGTCCCTCTGTTTGGGACCCCTTGAAAATACTAATTTCCCCACCTGAATATGAGTCTCTTCTTATGTCGTTCTGCGGCATTCTCCATTTCTTCAACTTTGTGAGTTATGCTGTCTTAGATACCTGTAATATAAAATGGAATGGAATGGAATGGAATGGAGTGGAGTGGAGTGGAGCGGAGCGGAGCGGAGCGGAGCGGAGCGGAGCGGAGCAGAGCAGAGCAGAGCAGAGTAGAGTAGAGTAGAGTAGAACAGAACAGAACAGAACAGAGCAGAATATTCTTTATTGGGCAAGTGCCCACAAGGAATAGGAATAGGAACAGGAACAGGAACAGGAACAGGAACAGGAACAGGAACAGGAATTGAAATAGGGTAGGGTAGGGTAGGGTAGGGTAGGGTAGGGTAGGGTAGGGTAGGGTAGAATAGAATAGAATAGAATAGAATAGAATAGAATAGAATAGAATAGAATAGAATAGAATAGAATAGAATAGAATAGAATAGAATAGAATAGAATAGAATAGAATAGAATAGAATATAGGGTAGGGTGGGGTGGGGTGGGGTGGGGTGGGGTGGGGTAGGGTAGAGTAGAGTAGAGTAGAGTAGAGTAGAATAGAATAGAATAGAATAGAATAGAATAGAATAGAATAGAATAGAATAGAATAGAATAGAATAGAATAGTTCTTTATTGGGCAAGTGTGATTGGACCCACAAGGAACAGGAACAGGAACAGGAACAGGAACAGGAACAGGAACAGGAACAGGAACAGGAACAGGAACAGGAACAGGAGCAGGAGCAGGAACAGGAACAGGAACAGGAACAGGAACAGGAACAGAAACAGAAACAGAAACAGAAACAGAAACAGAAACAGAAATAGAAATAGAAATAGAAATAGAAACAGGGTAGGGTAGGGTAGGGTAGGGTAGGGTAGAGTGGAATGGAATGGAATGGAATGGAATAGACCTTGGAGGTCTGCTAGTCCAGCCCTCTGCCCAAGCAGGAGAACCTATAGTAATGATAGCTAATCTTTTTGCCGTTGCATGCCAAAAGCAGGAGGAGCATGGGGGGGGGGTGTCTTGCACGTGCGGGCCCACACCCATAATTCAATGTGCCCCATCCCCCCGTGCATGCACGTGCAACTTTTCCCCCTCGCTCTACCCGCTTTTCGCACGCGAGGGCATGTTGGGCCAGGTAGACCCATTTTTGTCCCTCCCCATTGGTCCAGAGGCTTTCTAGGAGCCTGGGAAGGCCGGAAATGGCCCGTTTCTTGACTTCCAGTGTTCCCGGAAGGCCTGAAAATCAGCTGGTCAGCACGCGAGTACACGCTGGAGCTGAGCTACAGCAATGGTCGTGTGCCCGCAGATATGGCTCTGCATACCATCTGTGGCACATGTGCCATAGGTTCTCCATCATAGACCAATACCATTTGCAAACAAAAGTCACAATTTCAAGGTTAGCATTTGATACCGATTGTTGAGATACCTTTTGGCTTTTGCCTCTGTCCATTTCTGCAGTTATCCTTAAAAGTTGATTAATACCTCCGGGTGGCTTAAACAACTGGTCCTCGACTTACGACCACAGTTGATGCCAGAATTTCTGCTACCAAGCAAGGCCATTGTTGAATGACTCATGCCCAATTTTATGACCTTTATGCCATGATTGTTAAGCAGCTGTTAAGTGAATCACATGATCGTTAATCCAGCTGCCCCTACTGACTTTCGCTTTTTAGAGGCTGGGTAGGAAGGTCACCAATGTCATAAATACATGCCAGTTGCCAGGCCTCTTCTCTTCTCTTCTCTTCTCTTCTCTTCTCTTCTCTTCTCTCTCTCTCTCTCTCTCTCTCTCTCTCTCTCTCTCTCTCTCTCTCTCTCTCTCTCACACACACACACACACACACACACACACACACAGCTCACACCAAAGCATGGATGCATGTCTACATATTTAACAGTAAACCTCCTGCTCAGTTGCGGTAGTAACATTAGAGTCAGTGGTGGGTTGTCCTCGGTTTGGACTGGTTTGCAAGAACCAGTAGTAAATCCGGTGGGAGGCCCCGCCCACTGCCCCGGATGTCATCATCAGCGATCTGCGCAAGCGCGCGCGATCCCGTTGCGAACCGATAGTAAAGATAAGTAGAACCCACCCGATTAGAGTGTGTTCCAATATCTACTACACACACACACACACAAAATCAGAATCAGAATAGAGCTCGAAGATCCAACCCTCTGCTCAACCCCCTACTCTACACCATTTCAGACAAGTGGCTGTTCAATCTCTTCTTAAAGACCTCCAGTGATGGAGCTCCCACAACTTCTGGAGGCAAGTCATTCCATTGATTAATTGTCTTCATTGTTAGGAAGTGAATGCACTGTTAGGAAGTGAATCTCCTTAATTCCGGGCTGCTTCCCTCCCTAATTAATTTCCACCCATTGTTTCTTGTCTTGCCTTCTGGCACTTTGGAAAATAAGTTGACCTCCACAAATGCTGGAAGACTGCTATCATGTCACCCCTATCCCTTTTTTTTCTCTAGATTGGCCATGCCCAATTCCTGCAAACGTACTTCACATGTTTTAATCTCCAAGTTTTAATATCCAGGAGCCTGGATAGCTCAGTTGACTAATGCATTGTAATTTAACTCCAGCTGTCTGCAATTAGTAAGTTCGAATCTCACCAGGCTCAAGGCTGACTCAGCCTTCCATCCTTTCTAAGGTAGGTAAATTGAGGAGCCATTTTATGGAGGCAATAAGCTGACTTTGTATATATACAAAAGTATGAAGGCTATTGCTTAACGGATTGTAAGCCGCCCTGAGTCTCCGGAGAAGGGCGGCATATAAATCAATTTTTTTTTTAAAAAAAAAGTCCTTAATCATCTTAGTTGATCTTCTTTGCACTTTTTCCCCCCCAAAAGTCTCAACATCTTTTTGAAATGTGGTGACCAAAACTGGATGCAATATTCCAGGTGTGTTGTTACTAAGTTTTTAGTTAGAGAGGGTCAGCCTATTCTCCAAGAAACCTAATGGCAGGACAAGAAGCAAGCGATGGAAACAAATCAAGGAGAGAACCAACCTAGAACTAAGAAGAAATTTCCTGACAGTTAGAGAACAATTAATCAGTGGAACTACTTGCCTCCAGAAGTTCTGAAAGTTTTTAAGAAGAGACTGGGCAACCATTTGTCTGAAATAATATAGCATTTCCTATTTTGTTGGGAGTTGGACTAGAGGACCTCCTAAGGTCCCTCCCAACTTTGTCATTCCCTGAACAACAAAAAGTGACATCCAACGAGACCAAGACACAACAGACAGCCTGAAAATCCTTTCCTATTTGTGTTCCACTCTTATCCTTTTTGATCTCATTAAAAATCAAAATTTTAAATTTTAAAAAATTTTAAATTATAAAAAAACAAAAATCAAAACCAAAAAGGCATTAAGAATTGTAAACCTAATTTTGTGAAGCTTCTTCTCCGGTAACATTGTATTGCTAACTAGGGCATACAAAACCTTTGCCAGACCAATTCTTGAATACAGCTCGTCTGCCTGGAATCCAAACTGTATATCTGATATTAATACGATTGAGCAGGGTACAGAGGTATTTCACAAGAAGAGTCCTCCATTCCTCTACTCACAATAGAATCCCTTATGCCACCAGGATTGAAATTTTGGGCCTGGACAATCTGGAACTGCGCCGCCTGCGGTCTGATCTAAACGTAGTACCCAAAATCGTCTGCTACAACATCTTACCTGTCAATAACTTCCTCAGCTTCAACCTCAGTAATACACGGGCAAACAATCGATACAAACTCAAGGTAAACCACTCCAAACTCGATTGCAGGAAATACAATTTCAGCAACAGAGTAGTCAACGCCTGGAATGCTTTACCGGACTCCGTTGTTACGTCCTCAAACCCTCACAGCTTTAACCTCAAACTGTCTACCGTGGACCTCACCCCATTCCCAAGAGGTCTGTAAAGAGGGGTGTGCATAACAGAGCTGGGTTTCAGCAGGTTCTGACCACTTCTGGAGAACCAGTAGCGGAAATTTTGAGTAGTTCGGAGAACCGGTAGTAAAAATTCTGACTGGCCCCACCGCCATCTATTCTCTGCCTCCCAAACCTCAGCTGATCAGGAGGAAATGGGGATTTTGCAGTCACCTTCTCCTGGAGTGGGGAGGGAATGGAGATTTTACAGTATCCTTCCCCTGCCACGCCCTCCAAGCCACGCCCACCAAAGCATGCCACGCTCACCAAGCCACGCCCACAGAACCGGTAGTAAAAATTCTGACTGGCCCCACCACCATCTATTCTCTGCCTCCCAAGCCTCAGCTGATCGGGAGGAAATGGGGATTTTGCAGTCACCTTCCCCTGGAGTGGGGAGGGAATGGAGATTTTACAGTATCCTTTCCCTGCCACGCCCTCCAAGCCACGCCCACCAAAGCATGCCACGCTCACCAAGCCACGCCCACAGAACCGGTAGTAAAAATTCTGACTGGCCCCACCACCATCTATTCTCTGCCTCCCAAGCCTCAGCTGATCGGGAGGAAATGGGGATTTTGCAGTCACCTTCCCCTGGAGTGGGGAGGGAATGGAGATTTTACAGTATCCTTTCCCTGCCACGCCCTCCAAGCCACGCCCACCAAGGCATGCCACGCTCACCAAGCCACGCCCACAGATCCGGTAGTAAAAATTTTGAAACCCACCACTGGTATATAAGCACACCAGCGTGCCTATTGTCCCTGCCTCACTGTCCCTATTTATTTGTATTCATTTCCCTTGTTCATATCCATGTTCATACTCATATCTGCTATCTTGTACATGTTTGACAAACTAATAGACAGACAGACAGACAGACAGACAGAGAAAATCATGGAGAGCCAGGGCTTAACCAGTTGCATTTCTCGGCCAAGTGGACCTCTTCAGGTGTTCTTTCATCCCTCTCGTGGTTGTCTTCATTGCAGCTGAGACTGTAAAGGACTCGGGCCTTCCCGCACTCCAAACCCTCCACCTTGAATAGATCGGATGGCATTTAAAAAAAAAAAAAATAGGAGGTCCCATCTGTCTGTTAGCTCATCGCAATTGGATTTCAGGCCCTGCCTTTTGTCTCTCCCACTTCCGAGCGGATTTTTTTGAAAAGTCTCCCAGCCAGTGCTACAGCAATTACTTAATGTTCTAAATTGCTAGGCAAAAAAAAAAATGCAGGGCCCAAGCAAATACATAAGAACTCAACCTGGTTTGGGAACCTTTTATTATTATTGTTGTTATTATTATCATCATCGGGACCTTAAGTATGCCAGAAAAAGACGCCAAAGGCATTTCGGTCGGTCATTCATTGGTCCTGGAGAGTTTCTTTTGAGGTTTTTGCCTTGCTCCTTTGTTAGGCAATACTAAGTGGATATAGAGTCTGGAGAAAGCTATTCTGCTATTATGTGAGCTTTAAATAGGACCTAGAAATACTGCTGGATACGATTTGATTAAAAACTGGACTGGGAGTTAAAAAGAAGAGTAAAAAAAAAATAATGGAAAAAAGGCTATTCCGTTTTCAATTTTGTGTGTGTGTGTGTGTGTGCGCGCGTCTTAAAAAAACCCTTTCCCTTCACAGATGAGGCCTCTTGAATGAATGCATAATCCATTTTGTTCATCTAGGTATGTCTGTAATTTGAAGAGCAATAGGATCCATCAGATGACAGGCATCGGAGTTTGAAAAGTCAGTATTTCTCTGGCTAATGGAGAATCAGAGTGAGTGGGGTGGGGTGGGGGGTTTACTTCAAAGTCGCAATTGAAAATCAGCCAGATATTTAGGGACTGCATTTAGGGTTTCAGCCTCCCTCCAGCAAATCCATTGCAAGTCGTGCCTGCAAACAAGAAGTGCTGGGATAGATGTTAAGAGATCCGTTTTCTGCAATCTGGTTCTTTCCAGATTGAGCAGAAAACACAATTCTGCAAGGGAAGGAGGCAGAGCATTTGCATAGGTATTCAAGTGTTGCACGTCGGAATGGAGGGCCAAAGTGTATTTTAAGAAGGGAATTATGGAGAAGGAGAAGGAGAAGGAGAAGGAGAAGGAGAAGGAGAAGGAGAAGGAGAAGGAGAAGGAGAAGGAGAAGGAGAAGGAGAAGGAGAAGGAGAAGGAGAAGAGAAGGATGGATGGATGGATAGATGGATGGATGGAAGGAAGGAAGAGGAAAAGGAAGGGGAAAGAGAAAGAGAAGGACGAAAGGAAGGGAGAGGAGAAGAGGAGAGGGAGAAGAATGGAAGGAAGAGCAGAAGGGAAAGGAGGAGGCTGAGGAGGAAAAAAGGAACAGGAGAAGGATGAAAGAAAGCAGAGAAGGAAGGGGAAAGAGGGAAAGAGAAGGAGAAGGACAGGTGAGAGGGAGAGGAGAACAGAAGAGAGGAAAAGAGATGAGAGGGAGAAGGGTGGAAGGAAGAATGGAAGGGAAAGGAGGAGGGGGGAAACGAACAGGAGAAGCAAGAGGAAGGGGAAAGAGAAAGTGAAGGAGGAGGAGAAGGATGGAAGGAAGGAAGAGCAGAAGGGAAAGAAGGAAGAGGAGGAGGATGGGAGGGAGGGAGAGGAGAGAGAGGAGAAGGAGAACAGCCAGAAAGAACTGAGGAACGAACAGAAAAGGAAAATGAGAAGAGAGTAGGAGAAGGAAAACACAAAGGAAAAGGATGGGCACCCTAAGTGAGGCTTTCCAATTGTTCCTCTGTGAGAATTTTACCACCTCTTCAAAAGAAGACACCAAAATCAAGGAAATTCAGCCACTCAGCAAGGTTTTCTGTCAGGATCCAACGGGGCCCCACCTATCATTCCTCCATGTTGCAAGACCAAAATGACCTCAGTATCAATAATGCCTCTAATCATATTCCATTGCAGCCTCTTGCATCTAGCCAAAAGTTTTCCCCCTTGATGTTAGCTGTGTTTGAATCACCCCTTGGAGCTTAGGCTCACCAATTCCTCTCTCTATCATTTTCCCTGTCCCTAATTACTTTACAGTGTATTATCACACTTAGATGTGAGCTTTGCACTCTCTCTCCACTCTTTTTCCACACGTCTGAACTTGCAGCATTAGGAAAATGGTAATAAACGTTGGAACATTAACATGCAATTCCCCGGTGCTTTTGAAAAATTACTTCATAAATGCAGAGTAAAATATTTCCTCCTTTTTATTACCTGACAATTACATCTTAAGAATTTCTTTTTTATGTTTAAAAACATATGCAGATGGGCAAAGCCGACGCCGAAATGTAATTGCTTTCTTACTATAAGAATCAGATGTCATTTCCTTCCAACTCGTTTCTGAAAAAGAGAGGGGGGGGGAGAGAGAGAGAGAGAGAAAGAGAGGAACAAATTGTTGTATACATTAAATTTTGAGACATCGGATAGCATTCCTCAATTAAACTATTTAAATGAAAAAAGATTGCTTTACAGCTCTATCATATCGCCCCGAATAAAACCTCTCTTGAGGCAAATTGACTATGGCAGATACCAAATGTGCTGGTTTTAATGTGACTGGACAATCTAATAGAGGTCATTGGTAATTGTTATTATACACAATATTGCACTGTCAGAAAGCACCCCAAAGCTACATATATTATTTGAGATGTCTGAGTTTCTTTGCAGCAAAGGGGAAAAAGAAAATGCTTATCTCGCTTTGCAAAAAGAGGAAAACAACCAAGGGGAGACACCCCCCCCCCCACTCTCCTGTTTCTTATCAGCATCGCCCCTCAAAAAAAAAACCAACCACCATCGATGAAAATAACCACCCCCATTCCCCCCCCCCATAAAAAGAGGCAATGCATTACCGAAAGGATAAGAGAGGACATCAATTTGCATGCGATGTGCGAGTGTACATTTATAGGTGTAAAAACAAGTTTGGGAATTATTGCGGTATATTTCAATATAAATGTAATGTTCTGTGGTCCAGGGGGGTTGACAACACGGAAGGTGAGTCGAGTCAGTTTTCTTTGACTCTGGGATTCTGCAAAAAAAGGGAACAGACTAAAATAGACACGGTGGAGAAATGTGTGACAGATACTACTGGCATCCGATGCTGGGATGTAAGCTTGTAATGGAGATATTTGTGTTGCTGCAGCAGCCAAAAAGCCAACGCAGTCCTAGGCTGCATTAGTAGAGGGACAGAATCAGCGATGGGTTTCTAATATTCTTACCACCGGTTTGCAATTGCGCCTGGCCTCGAAAACGTGCTTAAATAGGACAGCATAAACTGTTTCCACTCCTACCCTCAAAACGACGCTACAGAGCACTGCACACCAGAACAACTAGACACAAGAACATTTTTTTCCTCGAACGCCATCACTCTGCTAAACAACTAATTCCCTCAACACTGTCAATCTATTTACTAAATCTGCATTACTATTAATCTTCTCATCGTTCCTATCGCCCATCTCCTCCCACTTATGACTGTAACTTTGTTGCTTGTATCTTTACGATTTATATTGATATTGTTTCCTGATTGCTTATTTGTACCCTGTGACTATCATTAAGTGTTGTACCTTATGATTCTTGATTAACATATCTTTTCTTTTATGTACACTGAGAGCGTATGCACCAAGACAAATTTCTTGTGTGTCCAGCCCCCTGCTCAAGTAGGAGATCCTATACTATTTCAGACAAGTGACTGTCCAGTCTCTTCTTAAAAACCCCCAGGGATAAAGTACCCACAACATCTGAAAGCAAACTCTTCCACTGGTTAATTGTCCTCACTGTTAGGAAGTCTCTCCTTAATTCCAGGTTGCTTCTCTCCTTGATTAGTTTCCACCCATTGTTTCTTGTCCTGCCATCACTCTGATGAACAAATAATTCCCACAACACTGTCAAACTATTTACTAAGTCTGCACTACTATTAATCTTCTCATCGTTCCCACCACCCATCTCCTCCCACTTAGGACTGTATGACTGTAACTTTGTTGCTTGTATCCTTATGATTTATATTGACTGTTTCCTAATATGATTTGATTGCTTATTTGTACCTCATGACTATCATTAAGTGTTGTATCTTGTGATTATTGATGAATGTATCTTTTCTTTTTATGTACACTGAGAACTTATGCACCAAAAACAAATTCCTTGTGTGTCCAATTACACTTGGCCAATGAAGAATTCTATTCTATTCTATTCTATTCTATTCTATTCTATTCTATTCTAGTCTAGTCTAGTCTAGTCTAGTCTAGTCTAGTCTAGTCTAGTCCAGTCCAGTCCAGTCCAGTCTAGTCTAGTCTAGTCTAGTCTATGTCATTCCTGCTCCTTCTTTTCTCTAGACTAGCCAAACCCAAATCCTGACCAGAAATGAGCTTCAAAATTTCTTTTGCTAAGCAAGATAGTCATTGAGTTTTGCCCCATTTTTCTTCTGCCCCAGCTTTGGATTCCCAGAGAATGTGACACACACCAACCTTCGCAAACACTATTTAATTCCAATGCAGGCTTCCCACGCAAAAGGTCCTTATCAAAGTTATTAAGAACAAAGTCCAACAAAGGTTGGCAACCAGTCCAGAAAACCAGATATGAGAAGTCGCTCGCTCTCCAAGTTGTTCTGTAGTAATGAGATGCTATTTCTAGCAAGAAAGCACTAGCTGTGTGCGACTTAAATAGGCTAAGGGAGTGGCCAGTTATCCTCAAGCCCTACTCTTCAGTAGATCTCCTCCTCCTGAGTAACCACTCCTGCCTTTTGGCAGCCCTGCGTGCCCGAGCATTAAGGAGAGGCTCCTCCACTTCACTCTCTCCACTGGAAGGAGCCTTTGGAGGTTCTGAAGGTCCTGGCTGAGTCTCTGCCTCTGGCAACACATCCTCTTCGGCCTCCTCGCTGTCCGACTGTGCAGGCTGCTGGGGTGATACCACATCAGCCTCCTCCTCATCGAGATCAGCCACGATCTGCACAGGCTGCTGGCAGGCCACAGCAATTGTATAATCTTCCTTGCCGTGGTTGTTAAGTGAATCACTACAGTTGTTGAGTTAGTAACATGGCTCTTAAGTGAATTTGGCTTCCTCATTGACTTTGCTTGTCAGAAGGTCGCAAAAGGGAATCACGTGACCCCTGTACACCAACGGCAACCGTCATAAATATGAGCCAGTTGCCAAACATCCAAATTTTGATCACGTGACCATGGGGATGCTGCAATAGTTGTTAAGTGTGAAAAATGGTTGTAAGCCTGGTTTTTTTTTTTCAATGCCGTTGTAACGTTGAGGAGTTGCTAAATGAATCGTTGCAGGTCGAGGACTATCTGTATAATTCTAAATTACGCAACGGTTGTCTGTCTTTTTAAAATTGACTGGAATCAGATATCTCTTCAAATGGAGAATGCATTTGAATAAGATTTTCTGTAAAGTTGGACCCAAAACCACCCTTGATGGCTCTCTGAAGCATCTCACCATGCATTCAGCAAGTCAGTGGTGAAATCCAAATTTTTTTTACTACCGGTTCTGTTGGCGTGGCTTGGTGGGCATGGCAGGGGAGGGATACTGCAAAATCTCCATTCCCACCCCACTCCAGGGGAAGGATATTGCAAAATCGTCATTTCCACCCCACTCTGGGGCCAGCCAGAGGTGGTATTTGCTGGTTCTTCGAACTGCTCAAAATTTCCGCTACCAGTTTTCCAGAATCTGTCAGAACCTGCTGGATTTCACCTCTGCAGCAAGCCACTGCACCTTCTCGTCTATAGATGCACATCAGGTAGTTTCACAGAAATACAAAAGTACAAAATTCAAGGTCAGGAGAAATTCTCGGTAAATGTAAATGATTTGATGCATCTGATGGAGAGAAATACTCATGAGATAAACACATGAAAAAAAAAATTCTCAGAAGAAGGTGAGTTTTTAATTTGGTCCTTGCAAGTTGTTCATACTTCTAGGATGCTTAAGATAAAAACAACCCACAAGCTTTAAAAAATTAAAAAGGGGATTTTATGATATTGAAAATTGAAAATTGAAAATATGCAGAGAAGTTAATTTGAAGGTTAATTTGAAAATATGCAGAGAAGGAGCCTGAGTAGCGTAGGGGAGTAATGCCTCCTACAAAGGCAGCATTTAAGATCCAGCTGCTGCAATTACTTGTGAGTTCAATCCCAGGCAGGCTGAAGGTCAACTCAGCCTTCCATCCTTTATAAGGTGGGTAAATTGAGGACCCAGTTTGTTGGGGGCAATAAACTGACTTTGTATAAATATAAATATACAAAAGTATGTAGACTATTGCTTAACGCATTTTAGCCGCCCTGAGTCTCCGGAGAAGGGCGGCATATAAATCAAATTTAAAAAAAAAATTCTAAACATGTAAATGAATCAGGATTAATGTCTGGCAATGCTTGGCTATATAGTGCAGCAGGAACTTTTGAACTAAGGTGTACACTTCAGAATCCTCAAAACCAATTAAGGTCCTACTAAGTTTGCAGAGAGGATTTCCATAAGTTGCAATAAAGCCGTAACATATTATAATGTGACAGAAGTGGGGAGGGAACAACTCTTAAATACAGGAGGAAGAATTGTTAATTGTATTTTATTACTCAGCTGAAACTGTAAATTGAAAACCAATTATTTGAAGTACAATTGCTGGAAGATATTTCAGGTGGTCATATATATTTCTGTTGAGGGAAAGGAAGGAGGGAGGGAGGGAAGGAGGGAAGGAAGGAAGGGAGAGAGAGAAGGGGAAGAGAGCAGAACAGAGGAAGGACAAAGGGGGAAGAAGGAGGGAGGGAGGAAGGAAGGAAGGAGGGAGGGAAGGTGGGAAGGAGTGGAGAGAGAGAAGGGGAGAGAGCAGAGGAGAGGAGAGCAGAGCAGAGGAGAGGAAGGACAAAGGGGAAGGAAGGAAGCAAGGAAAGAAGGAAGGAAGGAGGGAAGATGGGAAGGAGGGGAGAGAAAGAAGGGAAAGAGAGCAGAGCAGAGGAAGGACAAAGGGGGAAGAAGGAAGAGGGAGGGGGGAAGGAAGGAAGGAAGAGGAAGGAAGGAAGGAAGGAAGGAAGGAAGGAAGGAAGGAAGGAAGGAAGAGCTTAGAAAGGCCATGATAGCATCTTCCAATACTTGAAGGGCTGCCACAGTGAAGAGGGCATCGATTTATTCTCCAAAGTACCTGAAGGCAAGACAAGACACAATGGGTGGAAGTCCATCAGAAGAAGATCCAACCTGGAAATGAGTTCATACATCTGTACTGGTGTGAGGGTAGACTGGAGAGAATCAAACACATAAATATCCTGAACTCCTTGGGTGAAAATATGTATGGGATATATACATATATACATATATATATGTATATATAGTATTTTTTTATTTTTTTCGCCGAAGATAACATACATTTAAAAAAAACAACAAAACAAGAATTACAAAACAAAGCCTCCCAAAAAAAGAAAAAGAAAAAAGTGGATATGAAAAATATAAAATTAACAGTAATCATATACGTAGCCTCAGCCTTAGCTGAATGCTGATAATGATTGTAATAGGTAAATAAGCATACTGTCAGTATAGCATAGTATAAGTATTTCTCCTGATTTTAGTCAAACTCAAATGCTTGTCCTATGTTCATGATCATCATCCTATTTTAATAAATTTCACTTGACTGAGCTTTAAAGTATCTATGGTTTGGCATCATGATATCCTTTCATAAAATTTTACTGAAGAATCACAGAGAGAATGGACATTTTTGTCTAAGAACAGGAGTCTTTTAAAAAAAAATTGATTTTGTCCATAGTAATAGATGAATAGTGATGTAGCCCCTTTCCTGTTACTGCTAAGAATCTCTCTGAGCGAAAAAACACAAAAGAACTTTCACTTGTTCAATGGAACAACATTATCTTCCATTTTCCCCACTTTCTCAGGCCTACCAAGGCACAAAAAACATGTAATTACCATCTGACATAGACGTGATTGTGAGGGCCTGAAAATCAGGAACGCTAACTCTTCTCAAAATAAATTTCAATCTGACGCTGTGAATTTTACATTGAAATGAGGTTTTTCTTTAAAACCCTGGAGAGATCCGCCTCGGTATGCGAGCATTAACAAATAGCTCAGCAAATCTAGGCTAAAGTGAACATTCAATCTGAGGAGGTCACATGCAGAATCCACTTTCCGTTGCGGAATGGCGGAGCAGGGAAAAGCCAAAGTTAACCTTCCCAGAACAGACGCACCGGCAACTGATTTATTTGCCTGTTTTGGCTTTCTAAGTCTGTGCTTCTCCTCCATGGTCCCAGGGGTGTGTGTGTCTGTGTGTGTTATCTGTGTGTGTATGTGTGTGTGTGTGTGTGTGTGAGAGAGAGAGAGAGAGAGAGAGAAGGAGAGAGAAACAGACAGATACAGAGAGAGACAGAGAGAGAAAGAGACAGAGACAGACAGAGAGACAGAGAGACAGAGAGAGACAGACAGAAAGAGAGAGAGAAAGAGAGAGAGAGGGACAGAGAGACAGAGACAGAGACAGAGACAGAGAGAGAGAGAGACAGAGAGAGGGAAGGAGACTAGAGAGGATGTGGAAAGTCAAGTCCAAAGGGGTCGCAGTGACAGGAAGACAGTAAGACAGTAAGACAGTAAGTCCCTTAAGAAAGGGACTTCAACAGGGGGTGGGTTCTAAAAATTTTTACTACCTGTTCTGTGGGCATGGTTTATTTTGTGGGCGTGGCTTGATGGTCATGTGACAATTCTTTAGGATTTAGCAAAGGTACTGGTCTACCAGGCTTTTAACTGCTTGCAGAGCTGTACCGGTCTACTCATTTGTTATTGGAGGCACCGGTCTACCCATTTGTTTTTGGAGGTACCGGTCTACTCATTTGTTTTGGGAGGCAATGGTCTACCACCACACTGCCTTTTAACACTGATCAGCTGTAGGGCAGCCCTTTGAAGCCCTGCAGCAAGAGTTTAAACAGATTTTTTTCCTTCTAGCCAATCAGCTGGAACTCAGCAATAGATTGAGGGTGGGGCCAAATAAAAGGTAAGAATAATGCGGGGAGGGAGGGTGGGCAGGAGGGCCCAGCTCCCGAACAAAGAGAACAGGTTCGGTGACGTCATATCGTCACCACTACCGGCTCAGCCAAACCGGGCCGAACCGGGAGGAACCCATCACTGGACTTCAACAAATCTCAGGACCAACATCAGACCTCTCTGTCCAGAAAAGTCCAGTGCCAGAAACAGCTTAAGATCCTGAGCAGAACCTTCAAAGTCCCAGGCCTATGGTAGAATAGGGGGTCCCCCCCTACAACCCTGGTAGAGGGTCCCTAACACCACCACCACCCAAGATAGATCGGCCGCACTGCTGGAGGTGAATGGCGGGCAAGTGAGCAAACTTTCATCTGTATTTGCAGTTGCTCCCCAGGGTTAGCGTCACCACCTCAGCTCCACCTCAGATCATCAGCACGAACCCTACTGTAAACTGTGCCTGTTGGGGAACCAAGTTGCATGCTCTTCCTCTCTCTCCACCCCAGATCCATGGAAAAATTGTATTCCAAGAGACCGGGTCAAACTGTTGCCAAAAATGTTGGGGACTGCAGTGGTAGAGGACCTGAGGCTGAAGAAGATACAGACCGTTCATAGAGGTGAGAACAGATTTTTATTTATCTATTTGTAGACTCTTAGTGTTCACCCCAACATGACGAAGAGATCCTTATGGACTTGGTAGGGTGCACTTTCAAGTCAATGTCCAGTCCTGGTGACTGCCTGGACAAGACCCTTCAGCTTTCATAACAAGATCTTTGCCTTCTTCTTCCAAGAGGTGAGAGAGAGTGAATGGTTCAAGGTCACTTAGCTGGCTTTGTGCCTAAGGTGGGACTAAAACTCATAGTCTCTTGGTGATTGGTCCAAACTTATCCAGCCAGCTTTCATTCCTAAAGCAGTACTAGAACTCACTGTCCTCTGGTGATTGTCCAGAATCACCCAGCTGGCTTTCATGCCTAAAATGGGACTAGAACTCACAGTCCCCAGGTGATTGGCCCAGGTCACCCAGCAAAGTCAGGCAGCACTGTCTCTTCTGTCATGTTCTCATCATATGCTAAATAAGCATAGAATAGTTTGCTTTAGTTTATTGTCATTGCCCCTCATACAACGAAATTAAATGCCATCTTCAGTGTACATTATAATTATAAAAATAAAACAAAACACACATCCTTCACATTCTATACAATTGAATTGAAAACCGATATTGCATTAATATTGCACTATACAGTAGAATTCAATCTAGTTACCGCCCTGGGATAGAAGCTGTTTATCAGAGTATTTGTCCTTGTTTTTATTATCCTGTACCGTGTGCCAGATGGTAATAATTTAAAAAAAAAATGGTGCCCAGGAGGAAATGGATCTTTAAGAATGTTTTGAACTTTCTTAAGGCAGTGGGAGCTATAAATCTCTTCCAAAGAGAGGAGATGGCAACCGATGATCTTCTGGGCAATGATGTTAACCCTCTGGAATGCTGTCCTATCTGCCATTGTGCAATTGGCAAACCATACACAGGTGCAGTAAGTTAAAATATTCTCTATGGTGCAGCAGTAGAAGGTCACCAGCAGTTTTTAATTCAGTTGTTGTTTCCTAGGAATTCTCAGGTAGTATAATCTCTGCTGGGCCCTTTTGATCAATGTTGCAGTGTGAACGCCCCAGGTTAGGTCTTCTTTCATGATAACACCAGAAACTTAAAACTGACCACTTGCTCCAATTCGATCTCCATTGATAAGCAAGGGCTGGATGTCTGATTTATTCCTTATAGAATAGAATAGAATAGAATAGAATAGAATAGAATAGAATAGAATAGAATAGAATAGAATAGAATAGAATAGAATAGAATAGAATAGAATAGAATAGAATAGAATAGAATAGAATAGAACAGAGTAAGATGGAGTAGAGTAGAGTAGAGTAGAGTAGAGTAGAGTAGAGTAGAGTAGAGTAGAGTAGAATAGAATAGAATAGAATAGAATAGAATAGAATAGAATAGAATAGAATAGAATAGAACAGAGTAGAGATAGAATAGAATAGAGTAGAGTAGAGTAGAGTAGAGTAGAGTAGAGTAGAGTAGAGTAGAGTAGAGTAGAGTAGAGTAGAACAGAACAGAACAGAACAGAACAGAACAGAACAGAATAGAATAGAATAGAATAGAATAGAATAGAATAGAATAGAATAGAATAGAATAGAATAGAATAGAATAGAATAGAATAGAATAGAATAGAATAGAATAGAATAGAACAATTGGAAGGGACCTTGGAGGTCTTCTAGTCCAACCCTCTGTTCAGGCAGGAAACCTTATACCATTTCAGACAAATGGTTGTCCAATCTCTTCTTTAAAAGTTCCAGTGTTGGAGTATTCACAACTTCTGAAGGCAAATTATTCCGCTGAATAATTGTTCACCTTGTCTCCAAAATTCTCCTTAGTTCTTGGTTGCTTCTCTCCTTGATTAGTTTTCATCCATCATTTCTTCTCCTGCTTTCAGGTGCTTTGGAGAATAGCTTGACTCCCTCTTCTTTGTGGAAACCCTTCAAATACTGGAACCCTCCTATCAGGTCACCCCCTACTCCTTCTTTTCATTAAACTAGACAAACCCAATCCCAGCAAGCATTCTTTATATGTTTTAGCCTCCAATCCCCTAATCAGGGGTGAAATCCAGCAGGTTCTGACAGGTTCTGGAGAACCGGTAGAGGAAATTTTGAGTAGTTTGGAGAACCTATGGCTGGTCCCAGAGTGGGGTGGGAAGGGAGATTTTGCAGTATTCTTCCCTGCCACACAAACCAAGCCACACCCACCAAGCCACACCATGCCCAACAAGCCACAGCCACAGAACTGGTAGTAAAAAAAATTGAATTTCACCACTGCCCCTAATCATCTTTATAGCTGAATAATAAGCAACCTGACAGAAATGTGGGATAAGACCAGAGACAAAATGAATGATAGGACCTGAGGATAAGCAAATTGGTATCAAAAGAAGGAGGTGATGAAAAAGAATTAACAATCGATTTAATCAAAGAATCAGATTCCCCCAACCAGGAAAGCTTTGTCCTGAAAAGAGACTAACTGGACAATTATAGTACGTCACATAGTCATCCCACAACTACTTGTGACTGAATCACACTGAACGTTAAGCAAGACTTGTTCAAGCAAAGCGTAGCTGGAAGACCAGTTCTTCTCTGGTTCTTCTTTTCTAAAAATCAACCAAAGGTTTGAGGATACTAAATTGATACTAAATTGATGCTGCAGAGTTTTCAGATTACAGTGCTGCACATGAGTACTTTTTGGAGTAAACCTAGAATTTGGCAGGATTGCTACTTACAGCCAAACCAGAACACGCATATAATTATTGTTCCAGGTGGCCATTTGTTTGTAAGCTTCCCTTGCTAAAGAATACTGATCTGAAATCCGTATGATGGAATTGCATGCTGGAAAATGGACATTGATTCACCTGATGGTCTCTTTTCAGCATGCTGCGAATCCAATCCAGGCCGACCCTGTTTGGGCTTCCTGTTTCGGGAGTCTTTTGTGGTTGCTGTTTCTTCCTTTCATAGTTCCAGTTGGTTTCCTACGACTTTGTGGAGAAAGACTGACGGTTGGCAGCACAGAGTGGGCGTGGTCAGCCAGAGGACATTTGAATTCGGCACTCAGTTTCCATGGAATCGAGGAGTTCTACCCCGGCTATCCCATGCTGCCGTCGTTGTCGCCCAAGCTGCCATCGTTGCCACACTACGTGTCAAATGTGCGTAAATCCTATTAGGAAGAGGCTTCGCCTTGACGTCATAGGCAGTCGCTATGCAAGCCTTAATCCAGCGAGCAATCGTAGTTGAGGACACCTTGCGCCCCATTGACGCTGGATGAAAGGACACGAACAATGCCTCCGTTTGTCGAAATGAAGCAGTCCTACTGATATATCTACGGAGGCATATCTACGTATGATGTTCCAGGAAGAAGCAGCAGTGAGTCTGTAGAGATTCTCAGTCATCCAGGTCATGGTTGTCCCAAAGGTGCTTTCTCAAGAGGCAACTGGACCTTCTTGGTTGTTTTCTTTTGAAGACATCCAGGTTCATCCAGGACCTAGATGACTGAGAATCTCTACAGACTTTTTAGCTATACAATTTAGGATGAACACCCTTGGAATCAGAGGTGGGATTCACGTAATTTACCTACCGGTTCACCCAGCACCGAAAATGCGAGCATGTGCCAAAGCTTTCCGTGCATGCGCCAAAGCTTTCTGTGCATGCACCAAAGCTTTCTACTCATGTGCTTTGTTCATGCGCATGTCTTCCGCACATGCACCCAGTCTCAAAAACGTGCCTAAATAGGACAGCATAGAGCCGGGGCTGGATTTCCGCTATCGGTTTTCCCGAACCGGCTAAATACCACCTCTGCTTGGAATGGTGTGAGAGTAGGAATGGATTTCCAGAGGAAAAATTGCAGACTAAAGGAACCAAGAGCACTGCTCAGGTGATCCTGAGGACACAGATAAACCTCCAAGTGCTTCAATGACCCTCTAAAACAGGGGTGTCAAACTCAAGGCCTGCAGGCTGGATCCAGCCTGTGAGGTGCTTAGATGTGGCCCATGGGGCCGCCCTGGAAACAGCGAAGGATCGGCCTGTGGTGCTTCTACCAGTGAAAACGGAGCTCAGGGGGCAGCCCTCCCAAGCTCTGTTTTTACTGGCAGAGGGTTGCAGGAGGCTGTTGCAGCCAAAAATGGAGCTTGGGATGGCTGCGGGGCTGCAATGGCCTTCTACAGCCCTCTGCCAGCAAAAACAGAGCTCCCTCCTGGCCTCCATTTTTGCTGGCAGAGGGCTGCAGGATGTGGAGCTGGCCATGCCCATCCTGGTCCCCACCTCACCCCACCCCCCCAAGGTCACACACAACCCTGATGCGGCACTCAATGAGATTGAGTTTGACACCCCTGCTCTAAAACAATGCAGATTACCAGCTGTCTGCAAGGAACATAAATCCTTCCATTCCCCACCATCCAGTCAGAGCTGAAGAAGCTTCTTGGATGAGAAGCGAAATGCCTTCAAAAGAAAAAAAAAAGCAAGAAAATCCACTTGCCTCCTGAAAAAAAAAAGCACCTGAGTAAACAGCAAAAGAGATGGACAACAACAAGACAGTAGCTGAGATAAGTTTTCAATTTGGCTTTAAATGAATTCTCTGCATTTGCACCTCTGACATCCGCAGGAAGTAAGTTTCACAAATCTCAATTTATTTTATAGGGAACATTTATTGATTTTTTTTTATGGTCTATCTTTGTCCTTCCTTCCCATCTCCAGTTCTCCTGCTTTCTTTTTTTTTTGCTGCCTGGATTGATTTAAGAGACCCACGGTGTGGTAACTCAGAAAGTCCCTTCTCCTATCCTTGTCTCCACCCACCAGCTGAACATGCATTGGATTCATCTATCATCAGAAATATGACATTTATCATACAATGGACACTGAAAACTAGGTTGGCTAATGATCGTCCAATGCCATTTCATACTAGTCTGATAGAAATCAAATCCAGCAATTTCGGCAAGATGGATGTCATCCAGGAGTGAAATCCAGGTTCTGACAGGTTCTGGAGAACTGGTAGCGGAAATTTTGAGTAGTTCGGAGAATCGGCAAATACCACCTCTGGCTGGCCCCAGAGTGGGGTGGGAATGGGGATTTTGCAAGATCTTTCCCCTAGGAGTGGGGAGGGAATGGGGACTTTGCAGTATCCTTCCCCTGGAGTGGGGTGGGAATGGAGATTTTGTAGTATCCTTCCCCTGGAGTGGGGAGGGAATGGGGATTTTGCAGTATCCTTCCCCTGGTTTGGGGTGGGAATGGAGATTTTGCAGCATCCTTCCCCTGGAGTGGGGTGGGTATGGAGATTTTGCAGTATCCTTCCCCTGCCATGCCCACCAAGCCACGCCCACCAAGCCAAGCCACACTCACCACACTGGTAGTGAAAAAAATTGAATTTCACCAGTGATGTCATCCAGAATTGAGTGACTTTTGCCCATCACAATCAGTAAGCCAGCCTATTCCACTTTAATGCTCTTCGTATGTTTTGGACTTGTGTCTCCCAGGCTCTGACCACCTGCTTAAATGGGTTAGCTGAAGACCAAGAAGCTGATTCACAATCTTGGTTAAGTAGACTGCAACTGTAATAATTATCATCTGTACCAGGGACAGTCTTTGTTTGAAGGTGGGGTATCCTTCTTGATATCTTAAAAATCCCAACTTCTCCTAACACTTTTCATTTCATCTGCATCTACCAAAAGAAAATTTCTTTTTAATCATATCTTGAATACCAATACAATCATAAAAACCTATTTTTTTAAAATAACAGATAAGCCATAACATTACTTAAAATAACTTCCCAAAATAGATCATTTCCCTCTGATTTTCACCGTGTTTCCTGCTTAACAAAGAGGGGTAAAATTCTTCCACTTCCATTTCCCCCTGGGGTTTTTTCCCCGAGCCTTCTTCTTCCGCTTTATTCCTCCATCTTTTATTTTTACAAGCTCTGGCGTATTCAGCTGTACAAGCTCTCGTGTATTCAACTGTAATTTTATCTTCCAGTCTTGTGCAGATCGCAAAGTAATTCCTTTCAGGAAACACACCTCTTTAATTAAAATTAAAAGCCCATTTTTGTAAAGAAATTGTAATGTTCCATTTCTGATCCTTCTTGATATCTTGAAAATCCCAACTTCTCCTAGCACTTTTCCTTACATCTGCATCAAAACCTCTCGATAGATCTCTCTCCATATCTCCTGTTTAACCTCCTTCAAGCCTGTCGAGTTCTTCATAATTTGAAAAACATCCTTTCCATTTTTCTCAGGCGCGCTTTTGTTTGAATTACTTCTTCCTCCTCCTCTTTCAACATTGCATCTTTATTGCCAATTTGAATAAAAATCTTCTCAAAAATCTCATCCAGTCCTTGCATAAATAATTCTAGCCTTCCTTTCAAAGAATCCACTGTCAGTATTTGTACACTTGTTGAAGTATGTGCTGGGAGACCTCCATTCTCTTCAAAAATCTTTGCCTCTGCCATTTTCACAAAAGAAAACTTTCCAGCAGCTTCTCAGCAAAAACAGTAAAATTCTATTTCTCAATCAATAAGCAATAATAGTAAAAAAAAAAAAACCCTTTTCTTAAGCTTTTAAATTCCCACTTCATTCAGCAAGGCTTCAAGGTACGGACAGCTATAACGACTTTAATAGCACAAATAAGCTTTAACTATCATTTTCTTCTTAAGCTTCCGTTTTCTATCAGCGCCATTTTGAGTCTCTTTAAAACTTTCAGTCGAATCTGAAAGGACTCATTGTTCATCAGAGTTAAAGGAAAATAAGATACTTGCGAAAAGTTCTCCTGCTTTGCTCTGCCTGCGTAGAGATCAATCTTTGAAATCATTTATCTCACAGGGATGGTCGCGGTGCCTTGTTCCGTCAAAACGGAATCCTCCCTGGCCTGGAGCTGCTTTCCAGGCGTTTGGGGAGCCCTCACCCTCTGCACCTCCAAGCTTAATCCTGGGGTATCGGGGGGCTCTACCCTTTTACACCCAAGCACTCACCCCCCCTCTTTGCCCGAGGGGGAAGTTCCAGCTGCCAAAACAGCTGATTTACGCTGTTTTGGCGGTTTTACAGATCCCGGGGGTAAGAGCTCACAAAGGAGCTGCACGGCGCCGGCGTTGCCAGCGGAAATCCCGACTTTTTGCCAAGTTTTGAAGATATTGGCCTGGCAGCTCTCTAAGTCAGATAAGGTCTGTGACTGTACATTCTCTCTTGAAAGACTTTGCTGATTGTGAATGAGAAGAAGTCACAGTAAGTTAATAAAAAGGGGGTTTTGTTGGGACAAGGAGTCTGCTCATTTTTTTTATTTTTTTATTTTATTTTTGCGATTTATTTTATTTTTGCGATTTATATGCCACCATTCTCCCGAAGGACTCAGGGCAGCTTATAACAACAATCGATAATACAAATCACAAAATAAGTTTAAAAACCCCATTAATACGTTTAAAATTATTAAAATTTGTGCTACCCCCACAGATCAAGTTATTTGGTGGTAAAGCCACGCCTTCAGTTCGCGGCGAAAGGAGAAGAGGTCTGGGGCTATCCTGAGTTCAGTGGGCAAACCATTCCAGTGTTGTGGCTCCGTTGCTTGAGCCGGTGTCATCGGCAGATACAGACTCTGAGAGTGAGGGAGAGGAGTTGGCAAGGCCTGCCTCTCCAGGACCCTCCTCTCTGGCAATGCCTCCGGAGGACACCGAAGGGCAAGAGATAGGCCCAGAGCCAAGCACGTCGACGCAGCCACAGGTGGACAGTGATGAGGGTAATGAGTCTTGGCTGGATCCTCGGCAGCATCATGGGGATAAGAGCGCGCAACAGAAGAAAAGGCGTACCAGAGATTAGGCTGAGTCACTGGATCACACCCCACAGCGTATAAAAGGGGGTGAGTTAGCCATTCAGACTCTGTGACGAACAAAACTAACTCCCTTTGAGTCACATTGCATCTCTGGAAAACAGCAATCTCAGCCTTGGAATTATTCTTACGAAACTGGACAATTCTTACCGTGGGTATTTTTGTTTGATGATAAAAGTTCTTGGCAAGCAGCTACTGGGTGGCTGCCAAGCGTCTTATTGGAAGAATTGGTTGTCTGCCAGTTTATTTAACCCCTGGCTGTTTGTCTCTCTGTGTGTGTGAGACGGGGACAGAACATCCAGAGGGTCAACGCTCTGACAGAGAATGCTCTCCCCCTGCGGGCCACCAGTCAACATTGTTTGGCCAATGGCACCCTGAGGAGGCCTGCTCTGTGGGAGCACATGGGACGATGGGAGGAAGGCAGGAGATGGTCCTGCAAGTACCCCGGGCCTAAGCCATGTAGGGCTTTATAGGTAAGCACCAGCACCTTGAAACGAATCCAGAGAGCAACCGGCAGCCAGTGCAGCTCTGGGAAGCCTAGGTCAGAACAGTAGCTGCCAAAGTTTCATTCTTGACACTATCTTGAAATTCAACCGTGGCCAAGGAGAGTTTTGAATATTCTGCTATGAAGGTGTCTACTTGCCTATTTGACCTTCAAGACAATTTGATTTGGTTCCTGACATCCGTAAGATTTCAGTTGTTCCCCAAAAACCTTGAATTCTTCCAAAGTCAGATTAATTTGCTCCATTCTGTATTAATAGGCCTCTTTTCCTTTAATATAATCTTCAGTTCTTTCCAGGTTCCCTCTAGTGCAGGGGTCTTCAAACTTGGCAGCTTTAAGACTTGTGAACACAAAGATAAAAACAACAATGCAACACTAAAGATAAAAAGTAAAGGTTCCCTAGCACATACATGCTAGTCATCCCGACTAGGGGGCGGTGTTTATCTCTGTTTCTAAGCTGAAGAGCCAGTGCTGTCTGAAGACATCTCCGTGGTCATGTGGCTGGCATGACTAAACGCTGAAGATGCACGGAACGCTGTTACCTTCCCACCAAAGGTGGTCCCTATTTTTCTACTTGCATTTTTTATGTGCTTTCGAACTCCTAGGTTGGCAGAAGCTGGGACAAGTCACGAGAGCTCACCCGGTTACGTGGCACTAGGGATACGAACCACTGAACTGCCGACTTTTCGATCGACAAGCTCAGCCGCTGAGCCACTGCATCCGTGCAACACTAGCAAAGCCACTGCTAATCGGTGCAACACTAGCAAAGTACAAAATAATAAAAATAAGGAGAAATAGCAGGAAAGATGGTGATATCATATCGGAGGAAAGATCTCTTGGTCTCTGAAAGAGCAGTGAAGAGACAGCTCGCCTGATCTCCGCAGGGGGGCTGTTCCCCAACTGGGATCCCCATGTGAATGAGGCATGAAAGATTACCCAAGAACAATTTTTACACGGCTTCACTTCACCACAATGCAACACTTCGTAGCAGAGATGGTTGTGTACTCTTGCATCAAATAGTCAAATAATGATAAAGAGTCTTGAAAGTGATGGGATTTCACCCTGTGCTCAATGAAGGATCTACAGTGCAAAAGGCAGCTATAATATCTCCATACGTTGCCCTGCCAAAGTCTGTTTGCATACTTGCAAGAAAGAAAAGTTTGTCTCACTCACAACAGGTTTTCCAGCGTCAACAATTTCTTATGCTTATGAAGTTTCCCCTGATCTTGTCTGAGTCCTGCAGTCCTGTAGTTTCTCATTCTATATCAGCTTTCTGCTCTAGTAGAAAACTTCATTTAATCAGGGCAAGCCACTAGGATATAAAATTAGGGCAAACCCAGTGGACGGCTGTCGCTGGTTCAGTCTGGTTCGGGAGAACCGGTAGTTCTGATGATCAGCTGGCCCCACCCACCCACCCCTGCCCTATCCTGTGCTATATTTCCTTCTTTCTGACTCAGCTGATTCACACGGCACAGCTGATTTCCACGCCTCTGCTGTTCTACTTACCGGGGCTGCCTTAGAAGGAAATCAGCTGAGATTCAAATTGCTGTGCCCCTCTAGCAGCCGAATCAGATGAAGAGGAGGCATGGGAGTCAGGGCAGGGGTGAAATCCAGCTGGTTCTGACACGTTCTGGAGAACCGATAGTGGAAATTTTGAGTAGTTCGGAGAACCAGCAAACACCACCTCTGGCTGGCCCCAGAGTGGTGTGGGAATGGAGATTTTGCAGTATCCATCTCCTGCCATGCCCATCAAGCCACACCCACCAAGTCACGCCCACAGAACTGGTAGTAAAAAAATTTGGATTTCACCATTGAGTCAGGGTCCGCTTCAAGGCCACCTGAGAGCTCCGAGGGGGAAGAAGGAATGGAGCTGGCAGAGAGAGAGAGAGAGACAGAGATGGAGCCTGGGCCATCCATCAGCCCTCAGATGGAGAGTCAACAATCCCCAGGTCTGGAGGTGGCTGATGAGGAAGAGGAGGAACAGCTGGGTCCAGTGTCTGACGCACGGATGCACAGAAGGCAGAGGAGAGGAGAGCAGTGGAAATCTATGGGCTGATCCTTGGGACAGAAAAGCCACCGCTGCTAGTGAAGCCCCACCCTAGCTCTGGGAATTAAAGGCAGGGGGCAGACTACTATTCATCTTCCATCCAGATAGCCTTGTTAGCCTGCATTGAGATAGAAACTTTTTGCCGGGGCTGCTGGCCCTCCAAATTAAAGGAATCTTTGAGGGTTTGTCTGTTTGGGGAGTTGGATCAGAACAAAATCATTCCAATCTGCTGATCCTGGATAGCTCAGCAGATTAAGCATTGTAATTAAACACCAGCTGTCTGCAATTATTGCAAGTTCGAACCTCATCAGGCTCAAGGTTGACTCAGCCTTCCATCCTTTCTAAGGTAGGTAAATTGAGGACCCAGTTTGTGGGGACAATAAGCTGACTTTGTATAAATATACAAAAGTATGAAGGCTATTGCTTAACGCATTGTAAGCCGCCCTGAGTCTCCGGAGAAGGGCAGCATATAAATCAAATTAAAAAAATATATGCATCCATCTTTGGGGTCGTGTACTTGTCCAAATATGTGCTTCCCTACATGAATTTCTGCAGAGGATATCAGCCATAGAAATCTGTTTTATTCATTCCCAGTGGGTAACGTCACAAATTCAGTCCACCTTGGCACTTCTGATGAAGAATCATACAGGTTTATGGAGATTCTCGGTCATCCAGGTCAAGGTCGTCCCGAAGGTGCTTTTCCAAGAGGCAACTGGACTTTCTGTTTTTTCTTTGAAGGCATCCAAGAAGCTTCTAGGATGAAAAGCACCTTTGGAACAATCATATAGGCTGTTCTAAACTTACGACCACAACTGAGACCAGAATTTCCATTGCTAAGCAAGGCAGTTGTTAAGCGAGTCATGCCCAATTCTGTGACGTGGTGGTTATGCAAATAGTAGAATTGTTAAATGAATCATGCAGTCATTGAGCAAATCTAGTTTCCCCCATTGTCTCTGCTTGTGGAAGCCATTTGGGAAGGTCACACATATAGAATAGAATAACAGAGTTGGAAGGGACCTTGGAGGTCTTCTAGTCCAACCCTCTGCCCAGGCAGGAAACCCTACACCACTTCAGACAAATGGTTATCCAACATCTTCTTTAGAATTTCCAGTGTTGGAGCATTCACAACTTCTGCAGGCAAGTTGTTCCACTGATTAATTGTTCTCACTGTCAAGACTGAATGCAATATTCCAAGTGTGGCCTTCCCAAGGCATTATAAAATGGTATTAACGCTTCATGTGATCTTGATTCTATCCCTCTGTTTATGCAGCCCAAAACTGTGTTGGCTTTTTTGGCAGCTGCTGCACACAGCTGGCTCATATCTAAATGGTTGTCCACTAGGACTCCAAGATCCCTCTCACGGTTACTACATAATATTACATGATTATCACAAGACCACAGAATGCTGCAGCCATCATAAATACAGTACATGCCAGCTGCCAAACGCCCAATTTGGATCATGTGATCTGCATTGATCATAAGCGTAAGGAGCAGTTGTAAGTAACTTTTTTCAATCTCGTTGCAACTTTGAACAGTCACTGAATGAATGGTTGTAAGATGAGGACTATATGTAATGGATATTTTTTTACCTGTTTATTACTAGTCCAGGGGTATCTGCAGGATATGGTCTAAAATCAAGCTGATGTCCATGCTACTATGACCAAAACTCCAGCTATTGTATTTTTTTAAAATGTGTGTAGCACTAGCGTCACACAAAAAACCAGACAGAGCTTCAATTTCAGTGTTGTGGCCATCGTTTTGACTTTTTTCAACCATATCCTTCATTCGTATGCCTCCTTTCTTCTTTTCTCGGCTAAGCAGAGCAAACATTTTCAAAATGTTCAAATATTCTTAATTCTAGGATCCAATCTGGGTCGGCCATTGGGTTTCTAGTCTTCTGAGATTTCAGACTAGTACTGGAGCCCATCCTCAGGGAACTTCTCGCTACCAAAATATGTGCTTTGGGCTATTCTATGGACAGAGTAGCCTCAAGCTATTGGGTTATTCTACACCCAACAGAATAGCCCAAAACACAAATTTTGTTGAGAGAGAGGGTCCCTGAGGGTGGGCTCCAGCATGAGTCCAAAACAGAGGTGCGTTTCAGCAGGTTCTGAACAGTTCTGGAAAACCAGTAGTAGAAATTTTGAGTAGTTCGGAGAACCGGTAGTAAAAATTCTGACTGGCCCCGCCCCCATCTATTCTCTGCCTCCCAAGTCCCAGCTGATCAGGAGGAAATGGGGATTTTGCAGTAACCTTCCCCTGGAATGGGGTGGGAATGGAGATTTTACAGTATCCTTCCCCTGCCACGCCCAACAAGTCACACCCACAGAAACGGTAGTAAAAAAATTTGAAACCCACCACTGGTCCGCAAGCTCAGAGGACTAAATCTCTGGTCCCAATCGACCCAGATTGACCCAGATTGGATCCTACAACATGACCCGGGACACCTATATTTGCCTTCATTCGTGATTCCTAATTCTAGTCATCCAGGGGTGGGTTCTACTTACCTTTACTACCGGTTCACAACAGTTTACTACCGGTTCTCGCATGCACGCTTCTGCACATGCGCAGTAGCTTCCTGATGATGTTGGGGTCGGTGGGTGGAGCCTCCCACCAGTTTTACTACCAGTTCTTTTGAACCAGTCAGAACTGGGGGCAACCCATCACTGTAGTCATCTTATTCTGAGCATCCTTTCCGTTCTCTGCATCCTTCTTAAAATACTCAGAACTGGTCACAAAACAGCAAGAAACAGCGGCATGCTCGAATTTATCCAATGACTCTCCTTTCATAAGATAGATAGACAATTAATTCATTAACAATAACTAAAAATAGTGGTTCTCCCTTCATTTGTTCTTCTAGTACATTCGTGCCCATTTGTGGCCGTTTCCCTAAACTATAGAATGATAAATTTCTTGTAATAAGGTAGTCAAGGAAAAGCTAGGAAAGGTAGACAAGGAAAATTAAACATGAATTCTAACGCATCCTATACGAAGGCTGCCATTCTCGGATTGGTCTGCAAATGTTTAACCGCTTGTCTTTACTGTGAGGCGATAAAATCACATCAAGAAACACAAGCCAGAATGAAGGAACGTCAGAAAAAAATGAATGGAGGGAGGGAGGAAGGAAGGAAGAATGAGAAACACATCCGCCAAGATACCAAGAATGTGCCGACATAATAATTTCTTTGACCTCAGCCATATGAGCCTCTGGAAAGAACAAAACAGCACCATTCCGTGGCATTTACAGTTTAAACCTTTCCTATTCAAGTTTCGAACAAAAAAAGCCAACAGCCTATTCTGGTCATGATTAAAATTCATAGGTTTGTAGCCGAGAACAGATGGAGAAGCCATTTTCGACCAGTCATATCCCAACTCTGCAAAATTAATTTGACAGCTTTGCATTAAAGCACTGATCAATATCCACTTTAGAACAGCAGAGGCTAACTGAGAAAAAAAATAAGTGACCGGAGTGTTACCAGACGAGGAAAAATGAATCTTTGAGACTTTTTTTCCCTCTAAGCTTCCACCTACATCAGAAGTCTTGACCTCAATTCATTGATCTGTAGCAGTTAACATGACAAAAGGCCTCCTGGATATAGCCTACCCCTTTCTACTTGGGAACAATCAACCCCTGATACACTAAATGTTTGACAGAGAGAGTAGACTCCTGAATTAGTATTTGCTTTCTGGGGTCTGGTAGATGCAACCTTTTCTACCTGGATTTTTTTCTCCCCGTTCTTTTTTAAGGACTCAGCAACAAAATGGAAATAGGAAAGTGGAGTTTCTGTTAAACTTCACCATTATCTTTCCTGGACAGTTAAGAGTCCGAGACAGGGATAGAGATGATTAGGAGTGGCCTCGCAACCTTTGGTTAGGGTGGCTTGAAGAGTAAACAGGGCTCGATCCCCTGGAAATATTACTGGTGGTCGCGGTGGTTTGGTTTTTGAAAACCTCCCTTTGAAATTGGGATTCAGGGGTGGGCTTCAAAAATGTTAGCAAGGGGTTCTCTGGGTGGGTGTAACCATGGCGGGTGTGGCATAGTTGGCATCCTGCACCACAGTGGGGAGGGGGTTATTTTTGCCCTCCCTGGGCTCCAGAGGCTTTTCTTGAGACTCTGGGAGGGCGAAAACAGCCTCCCCAGGCTCCAGAGGCCCTCTAGAGGCTGAAAATGGGCCCGTTTCTGGCCTTTCTGAAATTCTGATAGCAGTGGTGGGTTCCTCCCGGTTCGGCCTGGTTCTCCCGAGTCAGTAGTGGTGATGATATGACATCACCGAACCGGTTCTGCCCCCCCTGCTCCCCCCCGCACCCCGACCCCCCATGCCCCACCCCCTGTGTTATTCTTACCTTTTATTTGGCCCCACCCCCAATCTATTGCTGCCTCCTGAGTCCCAGCTGATGGCTAGAGGGGAAAAAACTGTTCAAACTCTTGCAGCAGGGCTTCAAAGGGCCGCCCTACAGCTGATCAGTGTTAAAAGAAAACAAATGAGTAGACCGGTGCCTGCAAAAATACCTGAGTAGATCAGTGCCTGCAAAAATAAATGGGTAGATCAGTACAGCTCTGCAAGCCTGGTAGACCAGTACCTCTGCTAAATCCTTAATAATTGTCACATGACCTCAAGCCACGCCCACAAAATAATCCACGCCCACAGAAACGGTAGTAAAAATATTTAGAACCTATTTTTCACCCCCTCCGAGCCTCCATGCGCACCCTGCACTTACCTGCATCCAAAATGGGCCTCATGGGGACTCCTGGGAGGGGCAGAGTGGGTTGGGCAGGGTTAGCCAGGAGTAGGATTGGGGGTTTCTCTGAACTGCACAGAATCTTAGCTAGAGGTTCTCCCGAAACCCTGAGAACTCCCAGCAGCCCACCCCTGGTTTCATTGTTATTTCACCCTAGGTGAAAAGAACATCTCACTGACCAATTGAAATGGTCAATTTCCATTCGTCAGCAATCGAGCCAATTTCTTATTGAAGGGATTCGAATGACCCGGAGATAAGGGAAATATACCAATAGTTGAGAATATTTGTAGCTGACGGTCGAACTATGAGGTCCGTGGTGCTTTCTGAGCTTGGTTGTTTTCTTACAGACATTTCATTACCCAATTAAGTAACATCATCAGTGCTAGAAGGGAGCAGGGGTTCTCTTTTTATAGACTAGTGACTTGCCTTATCAGTGTTGGTGGGAATGGACTTGGTGGTTCCTTGATTGGGCTGTTGTTTACTGTTCGTTTGTCTGTGTTGGTGGTTCCTTGATGGGGGAATTGTTTACTCCTTAATTGTTAGTTTAGTATGCATCTTAATGTTAATCTCTGCTTGTCTGGGTGTTGATTGCTGTAGAGGAATGCTTGGTCCTTTTATTTCCTTCCAAGGAGATTGTTACTACACCCCAAAAATAGCAATAGCCATAGCACTTAGACTGATATACCGCTTCACAGTGCTTACAGCCCTCTCTAAGCGGTTTACAGAGTCAGCCTATTGCCCCCAACAGTCTGGGTCCTCATTTTACCAACCTCAGAAGGATGGAAGGCTGAGTCAACCTTGAGCCAATGAGACGAACTGCCAAACTGCTGGCTGCCAGCAGTCAGCAGACGTAGCCTGCAGTACTGCGTTCTAACCACTGTGCCACAAGAAGTCTTTTAAGAAGAATTAAAAAGGCGGAAACTTAGACTTAGAATAACTTGATTGTCACTTTGGAATGTACACTAATCGGCACACATTAAAATGAAATTCCGTTGCATACAGCTCTCAAAGGTTCATCACTTCCAATATACACTACATAACCATAACTGGGCCTGGTGGCTCAGCAGACTAAAGCATTGTGATTAACACCAGCTGTCTGCAATTACTGTAAGTTCGAATCTCACCAGGCTCAAGGTTGACTCAGCCTTCCATCCTTTCTAAGGTAGGTAAAATGAGGACCCAGTTTGTGGGGGCAATAAGCTGACTTTGTATAAATACAAAGTATACAAAAATATGAAGGCTATTGCTTAACGCATTGTAAGCCGCCCTGTATCTTCGGAGAAGGGCGGCATATAAATCAAATTAAAAAACAAAAACAAAGAAACCATGACAAATAGATGACCGACAGACAGACAGATAGATGGATGGATGGATGGATGGATGGATCGATCGATCGATCGATCGATCGATCGATCGATCGATCGATCGATAGATAGATAGATAGATAGATAGATGGATGGATGGATGGATGGATGGATATAGATAGATAGATAGATAGATAGATAGATAGATAGATAGATAGATAGATAGATAGATAGATAGATAGATAGGCAGGCAGGCAGGCAGGCAGGCAGGCAGGCAGGCAGGCAGGCAGGCAGGCAGATTAAAGGCTAAAACATATGAAGAACAGTTGCAGGAACTGGGTATGTTTAGTTTGATAAAAAGAAGGACTAGGGGACCTTTTTTCCAAAGCACCTGAACACAGGACAAGAAGCAATGGGTGGGAATTAATCAAGGAGAGAAGCAACTTAGAGCTAAGGAGGAATTTCTTGACAGTGAGAACAATTAATCAGTGGAATGACTTGCCTCCAGAAGTTGTGAATGCTCCAACACTGGAAGTTTTTAAGAAGAGGTTGGATAACTCTTTGTCTGAAGTGGTGTAGGGTTTCCTGCCTGGGCAGAGGGTTGGACTAGAAGACCTCCAAGGTCCCTTCCAACTCTGTTATTTTATTCTGTTCTAATTAATAATGAACACTTTTGTAATTGGAAGGTTTGGAGGAGGAGTGGATGGTTTGGAGATGTTTAAGTAGATTGCATGCTGGTTTCGCTAGAACTAAAGACATCGGTTTTTTTCCAAGGACAAGGATATTTATTGCAAATGTGGCATTACATTCAAACAAATATCAATCTTTAATAATGCCCTCCGGGACTGACATGAATACAGAATGACTTGCTGGTTGAAAATATTCCCGCCATCAACGTGGGCCAGCATTTGGCTAGAACTATAAAAAAAGGTTTTCTTGTCCATTTGTGCCCGACTCTAGGGGCACTGCTCATCTCCGTTTCCTAG